>SJYQ01006226.1:283563-297068 GCA_006410935.1 Redunca redunca | reverse complement strand
ATTTCTGTCCTTTATTGCGCCCATCTTTGCATGAAATGTTTCCTTGGTATCTCTACTTTTCTTGAAGAGACCTCTAGTCTTTCCCATTCTGTTGTTTTCCTCTATTTCTTTGCACTGATCACTGAGTGCAAAGTGAAGTGCTGAGTGAAAGCTTTCTTATCTCTCCTTGCTATTCTTTGGAAGTCTGCATTCAGATGCTTATATCTTTCCTTTTCGCCTTTGCCTTTTCCTTCTCTTCTTTCACAGCTATTTGTAAGGCCTACTCAGACAACCATTTTGCCTTTTTGCATTTCTTTTCCATGAGGATGGTCTTGATCCCTGTCTCCTGTACAATGTCATGAACCTCCATCCATAGTTCATCAGGCACTCTGTCTATCAGATCTAATCCCTTGAATCTATTTCTCACTTCCACTGTATAATCATAAGGGATTTGATTGAGGTCATACCTGAATGGTCTAGTGGTTTTCCCTGCTTTCTTCAATTTAAGTCTGAATTTGGCAATAAGGAGTTCATGATCTGAGCCACAGTCAGCTCCCAGTCTTGTTTTTGCTGACTGTAGAGAGCTTCTCCATCTTTGGCTGCAAAGCATACAATCAATCTGATTTTGGTGTTGACCATCTGGTGACGTCCATGCATAGAGTCTTCTCTTGTGTTATTGGAAGAGGGTGTTTGCTACGACCAGTGCGTTCTCTTGGCAAAACTGTTAGCTTTGGCCCTGCTTCAGTTTGTACTCCAAGGCCAAATTTACCTATTACTCCAGGTATCTCTTGATTTCCTACTTTTGCATTCCAGGCCCCTATTATGAAAAGGACAACTTTTGGGGGTATTAGCTCTAGAAGGTCTTGTGGGTCTTCATAAAACTGTTCAACTTCAGCTTCTTCAGTGTTACTGGTTGGGGCATAGACTTGGGTTACTGTGATACTGAATGGTTTTCCTTGGAAATGAACAGAGATCATTCTGTCATTTTTGAGATTGCACCCAAGAACTGCATTTCGGCCTCTTTTGTTGACTATGATGGTTACTCCATTTCTTCTGAGGGATTCCTGCCCACAGTAGTAGATATAATGGTCATCTGAGTTAAAGTCACCCATTCCGATCCATTGTAGTTCACTGATTCCTAGAATGTTGACGTTTACTCTTGCCATCTCCTGTTTGACTACTTCCAACTTGCCTTGATTCATGGACCTGACATTCCAGGTTCCTATGCAATATTGCTCTTTACAGCAATGGATTTTACTTCCATCATGAGCCCTGGCCTCCCCATGGTCTAAACTCTATTCCCCACACTGGAGACCCCTTGAGCCTCCCTTGCCTTGTCAAGCTTGGAACCTCTCTGCAGGCAGTGATCTTGGACACTGAAAGCATTCACCTTGCTTGTGTCCCCACTCTCTCAGATCACTCTTCTTGGCTGCCTGCTGGCCAATATTTTGAAAGTCATGATTTCATATATTTGGTCTGAATTTACAGTTGTTAAATATTAATGTGAAGGTAAATTTGGTATCAGTTACTCATTTTTGGCCAAAAATGGGAATCTGTATACACATGAAAAAAAAAATTATTATTGGGCTGGTTCGGATCTTTGTTGTACCAGGTGAGATCTTTTCCTTGCAGTGCATGAATTCTCTAGCTGTGGCTCAAGGGCTTAGTTGCGTGACATGTGGGACCTTAGTTTCCCAACCAGGGATTGAACCCACATCCTCTGCATTGCAAGGTGAATTCTTAACCACTGGGACACCAAGGAAGTCCCTGTATATGCATTTCTAATTTTGATAAATACTCCCCAAATTATTTTCACACCAGTGGTACCAATTTGTACTCTAACTGGCAGCAACATCTCAGGCCTATGTCTTCATGTGCCAGCCACAAGACAGAATATTATCAAAATGTGTTTACTTTTGCCAGACTGATGGGTAAAATGGTGTCTAATGATAGTTTTAATATGCATTATCTTGCTGTGAGTGATACTGAGACTCTTTTAGGATAGTTAAGAACCATTTGCATTTCCTCTCCCATGATCTCTTTACTCATATCTTTTGCCCATTTTTTCTGGGTTGTTGGTATTTTTCTTTCTGACATATGTCAAGGTCCATTATTTCAAAGGGTCACATTATCAGCTGAAGGTCACATCAAGTCAGAGGCTAAGGTGACTTTATAGTGCATCCCATATCATAGTGTTTCATTTATGAAGTAGCATCATATTTTAGATTTTGCCTTAGTATTTCTTGAGTAAAATGTGAAAATGAAAATACTTTCTTAGCTAAAATAATGCTCTCAATACATGAGAAGTGTTAGTCTCTCAGTCATGTCCAACTCTTTATGACCCCTTTAGGACCCCACCAGGCTCCTCTGTCCATGGGGTTCTCCAAGCAAGACTGGGTAGCCATTCCCTTCTCCAGGGGATTTTCCCAACTCAGGGACCTAACCAAGGTCTCCTGCGTTGCAGGCAGATTCTTTACTGTCTGAGCCACGAGGAAAGCCAGTATATGAGAACACATATGTAAACATGTTTTGAAGCAGGACCTTCAAAGACAGGTACATTTATTACAATGTAAGTGCCTTAAGGGAAGAAATCATGTCTTATTTTTATAGTTTAATACATTTTAGTCTTTCTCGCCATATATATATATATCCTCTATCTTAAAAGGATTCTGTGATAAAAATTGATACATTACCCCAAAATTGATACAAAGGCAAAAATTCCAAGCTTTCCTTTTATTATTATAACTCTGTCTTCTGGCTTCCTTTTTTAGACTGCATTTTCTTCCTTCTTACATGCTAATTTTCCTAGTATTCAGCATATATTTTTTCAACCCCTTGAGGAAGGATTTAATATGTCTTCATTTTCATTAAAAAGAACTCAGCTTTACCAAACTTTTGAAAGCAAGGCAATTTTTCAAAAACAAAATTTTTGTTATTGAGACAAAATGTAAATATAGTGAAAAGCATCCATCTTAAAGGAACAATCTGATAAGGGTAATCTACAGACAGGATGCTGGATGTCTGCATCACGGTGGCGTGAGTCATTACTTTTCTCTCCCCTTTGATTTCAGTTAAGTGAACATTCATAATTAAAACAAACAAACAAAACAATGCCTCTGCAGAGCACACCAGGACACCTGAAAGATCTATCCATCTCTGCAGAGGAAACTGGGTGGACTGGACCACAGAGAAGATGGCAGGATAAGAGACGCGGTGGCAGAGCCGACGGCACCAAAGGCTGTGGCTGGCCCCGCAGCAAGCCAGCACGGGAGGTGGAGGGCGGGGGCGGTAAGCGGGAGTCAAAGCCACGCACGCGGCAGCTGCAGGAACAGCTGCTCTCTCTAAGGAGAGACCACGGTGACTAGCGGGGACAGAAAGGAAAGAGACGCTTTCACATCTCTTGCTGCCTGCCTTGGGAGGCAAGGAGATGGCTCATGGACCTCTGACACCACCCCAGGCTTGAGGATCCCCCTCCTGGGCTGTGTTAGTCTCTCAGTCGTGTCTGACTCTTTGAGACCCCATAGATCATAGCCTGCCAGGCTCCTCTGTCTATGGAATTCTCCAGACAAGAATACTGGAGTGGGTAGCCATTCCCTTCTCCAGGGGATCTTCCCAACCCAGGGATTGAACCCAGGTCTCTTCCATTGCAGGCAGATGCTTTGAGCCACTAGGGAAGCCCCTCTACTGGGCCATAGGCAGATGCAAGTGCTAAGTACACACATTCCTCCTTCCTGCACCCTGAAATAGGCACTTATGCTGCCACCACATCTGCTTTTTTTTTTTTTTTTTTAATGCACTGTGGGTCAGAGCCAGAGCAAGAAACCTAAAACTTGTGCTGTAGCACCACCTTCTGGAAACAAAAGGAAAGTCCCTAACTACCAACCTGTTAGGTAAACAAAGCCTTGCCTGAAAAAAAGAGAGTGCATTATTTCAAATGCAGCAGAGGCAGTTTTCATCAATCATAAAAAGTCACGGTGATATGGTATCATAAAAGTAAAATGACAGTTCTTCAACAGCCAAACCCAAAAACATGGAATATTGAGATATAAATCATAAAGAATTTGAATAGCTGTTACAAAGAAAATCCACGAGCTACAAGAAAGCTCAGAAAGGCAATTCAATGAATCCCAAAATAAAATTAATGAACAGAAGGAGTACTTTACCAAAGAGATGGAAATTCTAAAAAAAATAAGAAAATAAAAATTCTGTAGGTGAAGAACCCAATAGATAAGATGAAGAATGAATGATAATGCAATGGAAACAGATCAGGTCATGTGGAAGAGTGAGTGAGCTTGAAGGTAGGAATATAGAAATGATTGGGGTGGAAAAGGAGAGAGCACTAAGATTTTTAGAAAGTGAAGAAAACCTGACTCCATTAGAAGAGCCAACAGAAAGGAACTCCCTGGTGGTCTAGTGGTTAGGACTCCATGCTTTCACTCCTGGGGCTAAGGTTCGATCCCTGCTCAGGGAACTAAGATCCTACAAGCCAAGTGGTATGGCAAAAAAAAAAAAAAAAGTCAACAAAAGAATAATGAGTGTAATGACTGTCCCGGCAGCTTCAGAGAGTGAGAAGGGAGCAGAGTGTATTTAAAGAAATAATAGTTGAGAACTTCTCAAACCTGGAGAAGGAACTAGAAATTTGAGTCCACAATGCTAATAGAACACCTTATTATCTCAACCAAAAAGACCTTCTCCAAGACATATTGTATCAAAACTGTCAAGAGACAACCATAAAGAAAGGATTTTAAAGGCAGCCAGGGAAAAAGACAGTAGCCTATAAAGTTACCCCCATTAAGCTATCAGCAGATTTCTCAGTAGATATAACAATTGTGTGTGTAAAGCACTGCAATATATTCAGCAATTAATAACAGATAGTAAGGGACAAATAGACAACAATACAATAATTGTGTGAAACTTCAGTACTAGAACCTTGAAGATGAGGAGTGCAGTGGCCCGCCACTAGAAGTTGACAATGACCAACTGAGAGCATCGTCAAAGCTGATCCTCTTACAAGAAGCTGCCCAAGAACTCAATGTCAACCATTCTGCAGTCACTTGGCATTTGAAGCAAATTGGAAAGGTGAAAAAGCTCAGTAAGTGGCTGCCTCGTGAGCTGACCGCAGATCAAAAAAATCGTCACTTTGAAGTGTTATCTTCTCTTATCCTACACAGCAACGACGAGCCATTGCTCAGTTGGATTGTGATGTGAGACGAAAAATGGATATTATAAGCCAACCGGCAAAGACCAACTCAGTGGCTGGACTTCCCAAAGCCTAACTTGCACCTATGAAGGTCACGGTCACTATTTGATGGTCTGCTGGCTGTCTGATCCACCACAGCTTTCTGAATCCCAGTGAAACCAGGACATCAAGAAGTATGCTCAGGAAATCGATGAGAAGCACCGGAAACCGCAGCCCCTGCAGCCAGCACTGGTCAGCAGAAAGGGCCCGATTCTTCGCCGAGGCAATGCCTGACTGCGCATCGCACAACCAAAGCTTCAAAAGTCGAACGAATTGGGCTGCAAGGCTTTACCGCATCCACCATATTCACCTGACCTCTCGCCGACTGACAGCTGCTTCTTCAAGCATTTTGACAACTCTTTGCAGGGAAAATGCTTCCACAGCCAGCAGCAGGCAGAAAATGCTTTCCAAGAGTTCATCCAATCCAAAGCATGAATATTTATGCTACAGGAGTAAACAAACTTATTTATCATTGGCAAAAATGTGTTGATTGTAATGGTCCCTATTTTCATTAATAAAGATGTGCCTGACCCTATTTATGATTTAAAATTCAGGGTCTGAAACTATAATTACTTTTGCACCAACCTAATAATAAATGCTCATGTTAAGAAATCAGAAAGATCTCAAATAAACAACCTTACTTTACACAAGCAACTAGAAAAAGAACACACTCAGCCTCAAGTTAGCAAAAGAAAGGAAATAATAAGAACCAGAACAGAAATAATTGAAATGGAGACCAGAAAAACAATAGAAAAGGTCAATAAAACTAAAAGTTGTTTCTTCAAAAAGATTTTTAGAAATTTGACAAACTTTCAGCTAAACTAAGACAAAAGGAGAGAAGATTCAACTAAATAAAAATAGAAACGATATTACAGAAATATATAGAATCATAAGAGACTGCTATGAATAGTCATATGGAAACAAACTGCATAGAAGGAATAGAAGTAGAAGTGAATCCAGGAAGACAGAATAAGGAAGAAACAGAAAATCTGAACATAACAGTAAAAGCAGAGATTGAATGAGCAATCAAAACACCCTCAACACAGAAATCTCAAAGCTAGATGACTTCACCAGAGAATCCTATCAAACATTTAAAGGATTAACACCAATCTTCCTCAGTGAAGTTGCGACTCCATGGACTGTAGCCTACCAGGCTCCTCTTGGCTGTCCATGGGATTTTCCAGGCAAGAGTACTGGAGTGGGTTGCCATTTCCTCAAACTCTTCCAAAATATTGAGGGGGAGGGAACTCTTAGAAATTCATCCTGAACAAAGTTAGCATTACTTTGATACCGAAATCAGATAAGGGCATCACAAGAAAAGAAAACTATAGACTAATATCCTTGATTAATAGAGATGCCAAAATTCTCAACAAAATATTAGCAACCTGAATTTAAGAACACATGAGGATTATATACCATGACCAAGTGGAATTTATCCCTGGGATGACGTAAGGATGATTCAATACATACAAATCAATAAATGTAACATATCAAAACAGTGGGCTTTCCAGGTGGCACTAGTGGTAAAGAATTCACCTGCTAATGCAGGAGATATAAGAGACTTGGGTTCAATCCCTGGATTGGGAAGATCCCTTGGAGGAGGGCATGGCAACCTATACCGGTATTCTTTCCTGGAGAATCCCATGGATGGAGGAGCCTGGCGGGCTACAGTCCATAGTGTTGGAAAGAGTTGGACATGACTGAGGCAACTCAACCAGCACCACCACCATCGTATCAATAAAATGAACAATAAAAATCACATGATCATTTCAATAGACACAGAAAAAGCATTTGAGAAAATATAACATCTCAGCGATCAATGCAAAAAAATAGAGGAAAACAGCAGAATGGGAAAGACTAGAGATCTCTTCAAGAAAATTAGAGATACCAAGGGAACATTTCATGCAAAGATGGGCTCGATAAAGGACAGAAATGGTATGGACCTAACAGAAGCAGAAAATATTAAGAAGAGGTGGCAAGAATAAGCAGAAGAACTGTACAAAAAAGATCTTCACAACCAAGATAATCACGATGGTGTGATCACTCACCTAGAGCCAGACATCCTGGAATGTGAAGTCAAGTGGGCCTTAGAAAGCATCACTACGAACAAAGCTAGTGGAGGTGGTAGAATCCCAGTTGAGCTATTTCAAATCCTGAAAGATGATGCTGTGAAAGTACTGCACTCAATATGCCAGCAAGTTTGGAAAACTCAGCAGNAAGAGATGAGCATACCAGACCACCTGACCTGCCTCTTGAGAAATCTGTATGCAGGTCAGGAAGCAACAGTTAGAACTGGACATGGAACAACAGACTGGTTCCAAATAGGAAAAGGAGTACGTCAAGGCTGTATATTGTCACCCTGCTTATTTAACTTCTATGCAGAGTACATCATAAGAAATGGTGGGCTGGAAGAAGCACAAGCTGGAATCAAGATTGCCGGGAGAAATATCAATAACCTCAGATATGCAAATGACACCACCCTTATGGCAGAAAGTGAAGAGGAACTAAAGAGGCTCTTGATGAAAGTGAAAGAGGAGAGCGAAAAAGTTGGCTTAAAGCTCAACATTCAGAAAACGAAGATCATGGCATCTGGTCCCATCACTTCATGGGAAATAGCTGGGGAAACAGTGGGAACAGTGTCAGACTTTATTTTGGGGGGCTTCAAAATCACTGCAGGGGTGACTGCAGCCATGAAATTAAAAGACACTTACTCCTTGGAAGAAAAGTTATGACCAACCTAGACAGCATATTGAAAAGCAGAGACATTACTTTGCCGACTAAGGTCCATCTAGTCAAGGCTATAGTTTTTCCTGTGGACATCTATGGATGTGAGAGTTGGACTGTGAAGAAGGCTGAAGGCTGAAGAATTGATGCTTTTGAACTGTGGTGTTGGAGAAGACTCTTGAGAGTCCCTTGGACTGCAAGGAGATCCAACCAGTGCATTCTGAAGGAGATCAGCCCTGGGATTTCTTTGGAAGGAATGATGCTAAAGCTGAAGCTCCGGTACTCTAGCCACCTCATGCGAAGAGTTGACTCATTGGAAAAGACTTTGATGCTGGGAGGGATTGGGGGCAGGAGGAGAAGGGGGTGACAGAGGATGACATGGCTGGATGGCATCACCGACTCGATGGACATGAGTCTGAGTGAACTCCGGGAGTTGGTGATGGACAGGGAGGCCTGGCGTGCTGCGATTCATGGGGTCGCAAAGAGTCGGACACGACTGAGCGACTGAACTGAACTGAACTAACATCTTTTCATGGTAGAAACCCTTAACAGACTGGGTATAGCAGGAATATACCTCAGTGTAATAAAAGGTGTGTAGGACAAACTCATAGCCAACATGACACTCGATGGAGAGAAATTTTCAGTGTTTGGTCTAAGATCAGAAACAAGGAAAGGATACCCACTCTCCCCACTCCTACTCACTGCAGTACTGGAAGTCCTAGCTGGAACAATTAGGCAAGATAAAGAAATAAAAGGCGTCCAAAACAGAAAGGAAGAAATAAAATTGTCATTGCTTGCTGATAATATGATCTTATACTACAAAATCCCAAAGAATCAGTAAAAAAAAAAAAAAAAAAAAAAAAACCACCCTTATTTTCACTCCTAAACACACAAACTGTGTATCTCTTAACCATAAACTGAATAACTCTATTCTTTATCAGAAATATTGTCTACTGAATTCTCTTTCTACAAAGTCACCCAAAACTAAAGCCTAAAAGTCATCCTGCACTTCCCTGGTGGCTCAGTGGTAAAGAATCTGCCTGCCAATGCAAGAGATCTGGGAAGGCCCCACGTGTTGAGGAACAGCTAAGACCCTGAGCCACAAGTATTGAGTTTGCTTGCGCTCTGGAGCTGGGGAGCTGCAGCTGCTGAACCCACAAGCCACAGCTACAAAAAGCCGCCTGCTCAGAGCCTGTGCTCTGCAACGAGAGAGGCCACTTAAGCCCGCAGCTGAAGACCCAGACAGCCAAGAGTAAATGAGCAAAATTATGTTTAAATGCCATCCTATGCAAATGAACTCATTTACAAAACAGAAACAGACTCACAAACACAGAAAACAAACTTACTGTTAAAAGGGGGTGGCAGAGGGGATAAATTAGGAGATTAAGATTAGCAGATACAAACTACTACATATAAAAGAGATTAAAAAATAAGGTCTTACTGTATAGCACAAGATATTCAGTATCTTATAATAAACTATAATGGAAAAAGAATGTGAAAAAGAATATATATGTGTATTAATATATAAATATACTCTACTATACACCAGAATCTAACCCTGACACAACATTGTAAATCAACTATACTTCAATAAAATGTTAATTAATTAAAAATAAATCATCCTTTATTTCTCCTAATCCCTTTTCCCAAATCACTGAGTCCTTCACATTCTTCTACATTTTGAATGTCTCTTAATACATCGTTTTCATTCAAACCTTATTACTCTGCTTTGGTTCTTAAACACCATAATTTCTCATCCAATTTCCAGATCTTCAGTTCCACTCTCTCATTTTTCATTCTCCCTCCAAGTGATTGGGTTAATAAACAAGTTTATGAAAGGAGCCTAAATACTCATTGCTTGAAAATGATTTGTTTCCATATAAGTCCTAAGAGAAGCCGTAGAAAAACTGTTAAAAATATCAGGACTTGGTAAAGTGGTTGAATATAATAAAACATTTTTAAAAATAGCTTTCCTTTATAAGTAAATAGAAGGGGAAAGTAATTTGTTCATAGTGGCAAGCAAAATACCTAAACTATCTTAGGCAAGTTTAAAAAAATTGTGCCATGAAGAGAAAAATAGCAAACCTCAGAAATATATAAATGCAAAGAAATAGTCTTCATTACTTTTTCTCATGATAAACTCCTAATTTTGTAAGAAAATATGTATAAATTTTTGTTCCTTGTAGACATCAACAGGATGTCCTTGGTAGGAGAGGACTGAAGAGTATAAACATGTCAGTTCAGCCCACATTAATATGTGGGTTTATCAAATTGCCACCTGGAATTGTTGAGGGAGAAGGGTGCTTGATGAAATAATCCTAAAATTCATGTGAATGAACTTGCAAGAACGGCAGGAAAATTTTACAGAGAAGAACATTTAGGAGGACTGGGCTCCCCAGCTATCAAAATATTATAAAGCCACGATAAGTAAAGATTTAGATACAGCAAAAGAATACAAAACTGAATGAAACAGAAAAGGAAATTCCCATGTTTGTATAAACATCGTAATATAATAGCTATTTTATATATTATAATTTACTTGGGAAGAAATGGATTATTCGAGGAACAATTGGGGAGCAAGGGTTAGATATTGAGAAAAAATATTAGTTGTTTAAGATTTTGATGTCATTTATATATCTAATCTATTCCAAACCATAAATATGAAAGTATTTCTTAATAGTTGCCTCCTCATGCCCCAGATACCAGTCTGAGTTAAATGCCTCCGGGTGAACGCACTGCATTGCAATAATTGTTTTACTTGTCTGTTGCCCAACTCAGACAGGGTCAAAGACCTGGGAACTCAGACCAAGAAGAGAACTGCTATGTGTCCCATCTTTGTTTGAGTGAGTGCTCAGATAGTTGTGTTTGATTCTTTGCAACCCCATGGACTGCAGCCAATGAGGGTCCTCTGTCCATGGGACTTTCCTGTCAATATTGCTACATGTGGGTTGCCATTTCCTCCTCCAGCGGATCTTCCAGACTCAGGGGTCGAACTTGCATCTCTTTCATCTCCTGCATTGGCAGGCAGATTCTTTACTGTTGAGCAACTGAGGAAGCTGTTTATTTTATATTAAATATCAATTATAGAGTTCATAACAGAAGAGAGGGAATACTG
Source organism: Redunca redunca (assembly GCA_006410935.1). Lineage (NCBI taxonomy): Eukaryota > Metazoa > Chordata > Mammalia > Artiodactyla > Bovidae > Redunca > Redunca redunca. The sequence continues at coordinate 286,011 of SJYQ01006226.1, read as the reverse complement.
CGTGCCCAGGCTTGTAAGCAAGACTCCGTTCAATAGCTTTTATTACTCAACTGATAATAGATGGTTGGGTAACTCAAGATTTCCTTTTAGCTGTACAAGTTTAAACAACAGCAATTTCAAAACCAAGATGTTAATTAAATGCAGATTAATGGGGATTTAAAAAGATACAGTAGCAAAATGAAGATAAACAATACCCCCAAAGAACAGAGAAATTTCAGCTACATGACATCTATCTCTTATTCTACATAGAATAATACCGTATCTTCTTGTGTGCTGTGTGCTTAGTTGCTCAGTCATGTCTGACTCTTTGCGACACCAGGGACTATAGCCCACCAGGCTCCTCTGTCCATGGGGATTCTCCAGGCAAGAATACTGGAGTGGGTTGTCATGCCCTTCTCCAGGGGACCTTCCCAACCCAGGGATCAAACTCAGGTCTCTTGTATTGCAGGCTGATTCTTTACCATCTGAACCACCAGGGAAGCCAAGAATACTGGAGTGGCTACCTGGTCCTTCTCCAGGAGATCTTTCCCACCCAGGAATCAACCCAGGGTCTCCTGCATAAGAATACCATATCTTCTTACATAACTCTAATTCCTCCCAAATGTATTTCCTCATCTGCCAACATTGAAAGAAAAATACAAGATTCTTTGGCAAGGCATTTTTTTTCCTTTTTTTTTTTAATTATTTCTATTGAAGCATAATGCTTTACAGAACTTTGCTGTTTTCTGTGGGCTAACATTGTAAAGTTGTTGTTACTGAGCATTTTATAAACATTCCTCAAGGTAATTATTTTTCCTGCTATGTTGCAGGAAACAGCTACACAGCATTGCAAAAAAACTATGTATCCTCATGATGGCGCAATGGAGCAACCGTGTCTAGGTGTATAGAGTAGAGGAGAGGGGAGACTACATTCTGCTAGATTTCCAAACAGCTTAACAGCAGCAGCAGCGAAGTTTGTAGGTATGATAGTGGTGGCCGTGGCTGTCGTTTAGTAACTCGTTTGCTTCCAACTCTGTGACTCCATGGACCGTAGCCCGCCAGGCTCCCCGTCCATGGGATTTCCCAGGCAAGAATACTGGAATGGGTTGCCATTTCCTTTTCCAGGGGATTTTCCCTGGACCCCCGACTCTTGCATTGACTGGCAGATTCTTTACCTCTGAGCCACTGGGAGTGCCCACTGGCCTTTGGCTGGCTATTCTTCTCAATATGGTGGCCCTTTTCAAACTGAAGGCAGTGTTCATGAGCAGATGAGATAGGCAGCCTAGAGAGAGAAGCTGAAGAAGAAGGAGAGCTGGTGGCTGATCGTTGGGAAGAAGAGGATTAGGGAGAAGTCTAACGAGGGTAGTAGGTTGCCTAAGACTCTAAAACCCGAACGAGCCATCCTTGTTCTTGCAGCAATTTGATGGGCCCTTGTGTTTATGCTGACAGCTTCTCTCTGTCACTGCCTTCTTACTGCCAGCCAACCACCTGACCCTCCCTCTCATGCGTCCTACTTACTCATAGTTTCTGCTTACTCATAGCTTCCGTGTGCCATACTCTGAGTCTTTTGGATTCTGTTCCTGCCACCAACTCCTTGGTTCCTTCTTCAGACCTACAGTTCAAATTTCCTAGGAAGAAAATCAGCTTCACCAAACATTGTCCCCATTAAAATAGAGTTTTCCCATCAGGAGATTTAATAATCACAGGGCTAAGTCTATGGATTATGGAAATATCTAGGACTTCAACAGTCAGCAAGATCTTTGGGGGAGAAAGTTCGATACCAGACGTGGAAGGGGCCTGCGGACATAGCCACATGGGCTCATCTGGTACCACGACACAGAAGGAAGAGCTTGAGAAAGTGGGATGGACGGGGAGACACACCGTGGGTTTTGTTTCATTCGTTGCCTGTAGTCTATTCCCATCCATATGTCCTACAGGCTAAGGGAAGTTCTGGGTCCTAGAGTTTCGGAAGTTTGGGCAGCATTTTTCATGTCTCTCTTACAGTACTTACCTCGTTGTAATTATCAATGTACTTGTTTCAAAACAACACGTTGCTCGCTCCATGAAGCCCAGGATTGGTCCTATTTATCTTTGCGCCCTCAGTGCCTGACAGGGATGATGAGTGCCTGGCAGTCAAGGCCAACTCCTGGCGGCCCCTTGGACCATAGCCTGCCAGGCTTCTCTGTCAGCGGATCATCCTGGCGAGAATACTGCAGTGGGTTACCATTTCCTCCTCCAGGGATCTTCCTGAGCCAAGGACCAAACCCAAGTCTCCTGCAGCTCCTGCGCTGGGAGGTGGATTCTTTACCACTGAGCCACCTGGGGAGCCCTGCTGACACAGAGTAAATGCTTAATAACTATTAAGCATTGAATAGTTATATTAATAACTATTAATATAGTTTTATATTGATAATAATTAATTAATATAATTAATAACACAATATATTATAATATGATTAATAATTAATT
>SJYQ01006226.1:167914-280753 GCA_006410935.1 Redunca redunca | reverse complement strand
AAACTGTGGAAAATTCTGAAAGAGATGGGCATACCAGACCACCTGACCTGCCTCTTGATAAATCTGTATGCAGGTCAGGAAGCAACAGTTAGAACTGGACATGGAACAACAGACTGGTTCCAAATAGGAAAAGGAGTACGTCAAGGCTGTATATTGTCACCCTGCTTATTTAACTTCTATGCAGAGTACATCATGAGAAACGCTGAGGTCTAGAGCTTTGCTTTATCCAGCAGGTGTTACTTCAGAAAAGATTCCTGATAACTACAGGGTGAATTGCTGCCGAGTCCACTAAGAGTGAACCGCCAGCTTCATTTACAAGTCAGAGTGCCTGAAGCCAGAGATTGAGATCTGCTCTGAGTGCTGGTTACAAGATAACTTTTGTGTTTGTTTGCTTAAAAATGATTAGGCAGAATTTGTTGGAAGGTTTGCTTATAACTTGGAAGCAAGTTTGTCGAACAGAGGTACCCTCCACCTATTTAATCACCAGAGTATTTATTAGTTGTCAGAGTACCTGACAACTGTTGAACGAATTGGCTTATGTCAGTTCTCAGTAGACAGCTTGAAATATTCCCTGTCAAAAGTAAGTGACAAGAATCTGAGGTCTTTGATATTTAACTGATTTGTTTAAGACACACACAACTTGTTATGGCAGGGCTGAGGCCAAGCCACAGGATCTTGTAGCCTAGAACTGTAAAAACACACATCTTCTCTCTCTATTTTTCCAAGGACATTCAAGTTTTTCTAATAATGGTCTATGTGGTGATATTGAAAGCTAGATAAAGTTTTCATTGCTTAAAAGTTGTGTCAGGAAAGTTCAAGGCTGGCATATGACAACCTGAGTCATTTGGAGGCTTTATTCCTGTTTAGTTTCATTTTCAGGCTTCCCTGGTGGTGCAGAGGTTAAAGTGTCTGCCTGCAATGTGGGAGACCTGGGTTCGATCCCTGGGTCGGGAAGATACCCTGGAGAAGGAAAGGGCAACCCACTCCAGTATGCTTGCCTGGAGAATCCCATGGACGGAGGAGCTTGGTGGGCTACAGTCCACGGGTAGCAAAGAGTCGGACACGACTTCACTTTCACTTTCAATCTTCATAATCTCGATTTAGTGATCTAATTTGAATGACAGCAAACTAGTGATCTAATTTGAATGACAGCAAACTAGAACAGGTTAAAGTTATATAATTATGTTCGACTTCAGTTATAGTTACTAATCATTCTAGACTGCTAACAATCGGCTACACTACATATGTGATCTTACAGATTCACATATGTTACTTTACTGTACATTTTTGGAGGCCTAAAGTACTCATTCTCTATAGAGTGTGTGCATGCATGCTCAGTTGCTTCAGACGCATCCGACTCTTTGCAACGCTATGGACCGTAGCCCGCCAGGGTCCTCTGTGCGTGGGAATCTCCGGGTAAGGATACTGGAGAGGGTAGCCATGCCCTCCTCCTATGCAGCACATGTGCCATGCTCTGCTGTGCTTAGGTGCTTAGCCGTGTCTGACTCTTTGCTGCCCCACAGACTGTGGCCCACCAGGCTCCTTTGTCCGTAGGAATCTCCAGGCAAGAATACTGGAGTGGGTTGCCATGCCCTCATCCAGGGGGTCTTCCCCACCCAGGAATCAAACCCAGGTCTCCTGCATTGCAGGCAAATTTTTTACCATCTGAGCTATAGGGACATCCCATGTAGTGTATACATATACCTAACTATTTCACAGCTGGATCCTTACATGAGATTTTTTTTTTTTTCAAACTGGCTTCTGTCATTAATCTGGCTGACTTTGGGTGAGTCACTTAATCTCTCAGGAAGTCCTCATAGAAGAATTAAGGTAGAAAATCTCTAAGAACAATTCTCACTTCAATACTGCCCTTCACCGTTCACAGTTTAGATACCCCTCCACATTCATATTTACTTTCAAAGGGTATTCTATACTTCTGTCTTCTTTCTAACTTGGATCAGGTAGTTTGGAAGGAAACCTGAAAATCCCCTTCACCCTTTCCCTTGCACCTAGAACCAGCCCTCTGAAGCTCTAAACTCTTCAAAGTCAAAGAGACATCTTAAAAAGAAAAACTTCCTTTCTCATCTAGCCTCTAAATTCCCTTCCACCCTATTCATGTCTAAAGTTCTACACCCTTCAGTTTTTCTGAGACTGTCACCTTTCCCTCTTTTAGACAAAACACTTTTCACTCTACATGCATTCTCTACTTCTAAGAAGGGAAGCAAATGTCAGCTAGCATCTCTGCCCCAAAGTGTAGGTTTGTCCAAACTCTCACCAATTTAAAATATTTTGCATAAGCAAAGTCAGTTTCACTCTTTTACTTCTGTTCCATTTAATTAAATTTCTTTTCTTTTGTCTCATTAAAAAATAATCACCAATCACTATACAAATTTGGAAATTATGGGAAACTGTAAGGAAGCAGATTTTTTTTAAAAAAAAGAAGAAGAAACAGTGATAAACGGAACTACCCCAAGACAGGCACAGACCACAGTCTGACAGTTTTCCCCTTAGACTCTTTTGAGTCTCAATAGTGACTTTTCACTTTTTCCTCCCACTTATCCTTCCTGTATACCTTCAGGGTCTGAGAACTCTCAATCTACCCAAACAACCAGACTGAAGGATCAAAACTTTTAGAACCTGAAAAGGAAATTAAGTTCTAAAATAGGAAGAACAATTTCCTCTTTTTCAGACCATGTTTTCTCCTCAATTAAAAAAAAGAAAATTATGAGGGCTTCCCTGGAGGTCTAGTGGTTAAGAATCCACCTGCCAATGCAGGGGACGCAAGTTTGAGCTCTGATCTAGAAAGATCCCACATGCCATGAAGCAACTAAGCCTCGTTGCGTCAGCTACTGAGCCTGCGTGGTGTAGAGCCTTGAGCTGCGACTCCTAAAGCCCACGGACCCAGAGCCTGTGCTCCGCAAGAGGAGAAGCCACTGCCGTAAGCCCGTGCGCAGGAATGAAGAGTAGCTCCCCCGTAACCACAGCTAGAGAAAGCCCCCGCACAGAAACGAAGGCCTGGCACAGACAAAAATAAAGGAATAAATCTTTCTAAAAAATTATGAACATTTTCAAACACACGAAAAAGTTGAAAGAGTAATGAAATGAAAACCTGAATGCCTACTTCCTAGGCTGAATAATCGTTAACATCCTAACATGTGCTTTATTTCCATCAGTCATCTACCTATACAGTTTTTTCTTTTGAACCATTTGAAAGTAAGAAGCAGACATCGAGGCACTTTACCCCCAAAGACTTCAGCATGCATCTCCTATGAAGAGATTCTCCTAGATAGCTGCATATCATTACTTAAACTAGCAACAGTAGTTTCACACCACCATGTCGTATCCGATCTATATTGAGATGCTTCTAGTTGTCCCAAGAAGACACTTTGTGTTGCTTTTTTCTTTTGAACAAGGATTCAATCAAAGAATCATAGGTGGCAGTTAACTGTCTCTTTAGTCTCTTTTAGTTTAGAGCAGTCCCTTCTTGTTTTTGTTTTAAAATGAGCTTTACTTGTTGAAGTCAGACCCTATTTTAAGACCATCCTTTGAATTCATTCCCCATCTCAGAATTAGCACAATCCATTACTTCTCACTTGTACTCCTCACTCAAGTCCTGACTCCATCTCTCTGATATTTACTGTCGATAAGATTATTTTTCTAATGAGCATCCCATATCACCTTCCAAATCAGGCCTGGTGAACAAAGCCCTGCATCCTTCATGGAAGTATGAGTTGAGCTTGGCTGACTAGCATGAATCTCAAGACTTGGATAGAAGCTACTGGGCATTACTCCTCTCTTCTCCCTAGACTTGAACTTGAGAGCTTTTGAAGCAAGAGTGCCCAGGGGTATCCTGCTGCCATGAATGAGGAAGAGCCTGGAGACACCAGGGCCACACTTGGAGCCAGAAAAAGAGGCCAGCTTGGCAGAGGGCAGAAGAGAGAACTAGGGGGAAATAAACCCTGGGAATGAATATCTTTGGAGGCCTGAATCTAATGTAATAAAAGTCAGATCTAACTCCTGGGCTTTTTAGTAATTGAGCCAATTAATTCCCTTCAGGGGGGCAAGCCAGTTTGTACTCGTTTTCTTATCACTACAATCTAAAGAGTCCCAGCAGATGTATGCTTTATAAATTCATTTTCACAATAATCACTGATTCTTAGAGACTCTTGGAACTTGAGCCTCGGCACCATCATTTATCAATATCTCACCATCTTCTTTCTGAATACTTGTTTTGTTTCATTTGCAGACTTCTTTAAGGAAGTGAGCAATGAATAGACAGACAATGAATCTACTCTAGAAGAAAATATAACTCAAGGAAAAGAAGAAAGGTCTCTCACTCTTTCTCATTTCAGAACAACGAATGATTTAGAGCAATTAATAATAGTATTAACAATGTAAATTCACTAAAGTGAAAGTTCAAAGACTAGGTGGTAAAATAACACAGAAAAGAGATTTTTCAACTAACATGAAACTTTTCATGTTAGCTGCTCTTTTTATGGCCTACATATTTCTATTTTCTAATTGCTTTAGCTGATTTGTTTTCTCACTGCGTTTTCTTTGATATCTCCAGCTTTTGTCTTTATCACCAATTCTGTTTGAAATCCTCACTAATGAGTTCCCTGAGAGTTATAACTTATTTATTAATTCTGTAATGATATTAAGATTCAATTTACTTCCATAGCATTGAAATCTCCTTTCTATGTTGTTTTACCACCTAGTCTTTGAACTTTCACTTTAGTGAACTTACATTGTTAATACTATTTATTAATTGCTCTAAATCATTCATTGTTCTGAAATGAGAAAGAGTGAGAGGCATTTCTTCTTTTCCTTGAGTTATATTTTCTTCTAGAGTAGATTCATTGTCTATCTCTTCACTTGCTCACTTCTTTAATTCATTTATGGTTTAAATGAATTATGGTATGTTTCTCTAGTTGCCATGTAATTTCTTTTCTTCTTGCTCATGTCTGAAGTAGGCTGCCATTTCTAGACTCTAGGGCAGTGGTTTTCAACTCAGGGTGATTTTGTACCCCAGAAAACATGGGGATATTTTTGGTTGTCACAACTGGGGTAGGAGTTGGGGGGGGGTGTTTGCTACTAACCTTTAACAGGTAGAGGTCAGGGATACTGCTAAACATTCTATAATGTACAAGGTACTCCACTCCCCCACAACCAGGAATTATCTGGCTGAAAATGCTAAGTGCTCAAGTTCAGAAACCCTACTCTAGGGCCTTCTGTTCATCTGATGTCTGATCTATGACACAAAGCCGCTGTCCTTGTTATTCTTTCATATTTCTCTTCCTTCCTTTAAAAAGAAGAACTTGCAAGCTGAATAATGAGCTCTCCTCATTTCTCTGTATAACTGGAGGGGAGAAGGGATGAGTCCTTTGGGGACTTCGTGTACCTGTTATTACGGTACCCGGGCTTTGCTCTGTTTTCTGAGATTTCTTATCATCAGGAAGCCTCTCCCTGGGTGGAGGAGTGTCTATTTCTATGGCTTCTGATCATATTCCTTACTCAGCATGGAACCAACAAGATGGTGAGATCGTGCAGTTCTTCTGACGCCTGTTTTTTGTGGGGTTTCTTTTGGCCGCACTGCATGGCATGTGGAATCCTGAGCAAGGATCAGACCTGTGCCCCCTGCCGTGGAAGGGTAGGCTCCTAACCACGGGGCCCCACTGGCCCCGGGGAAGTCCCTTTTCTGCCTCTGTGGCCATCCTCTGGTGATGGTGGCTTCTCTTCAGGGATCTGTTTTTCCCTGGTCTATCTGCTGACCACCTCAGTCCATTTCTCACCTGTGTGTGTTTGGGTGAGCTCATTCATGCCCCACTTTTTGTGACCCCATGAACTGCAGCCCACCAGGCTCCTCTGTCTATGGAATTTTCCAGGCAAGAATACTGGAGTGGGTTGCCATTTCCTTCTCCAGGGGATCCTCCAAGCCCAGGGATCAAACCTGTGTCTCTTAGGTCTCCCACACTGTCGGGTGGGTTCTTCACCACTAGTCCCACCTGGGGAACCACTGGAAGTTGTTGAGATTGGATCAAATAACCTAATTCTTTTGCCTTGCTCAATAGGGCTGGGATAAGATGAAGAGAGTGTCAACGGTAAATATCTCTTCATTGCTTGGCTACTACGTACTTTTCAAAGTTTTGACCTAAAGTTGTCCTCCTTTCCTTGCTTTATTGCTATTGGTGAAACCTCTCTCTCTCTTTTTCTGTCTTATGAAGATTTTATCAGGTGGTAAGAACAGGAGATTTTTCTGTTCAGTCTGTTTTCTTTCCCTCCAATTTTCCTACTGTAGCAATCGGTATTAAGATACCCCTGACTCAATATTTTATTAAGCCAATATTACTTTATTATTGATCTTGGATGGCTATGAAACCAGCCCACCCAGGAAGCCACAAATCAATTTACTCACTTGTCAAATATAGTTTTCAAAACACATGGAAGAATTGACAGTCTATGGCCATACCACCCAGAACAGGCCTGAGCTCATCTGATCTTGGAAGCTAAGCAGTCGGGCCTGATTAGTACTCGGATGGGAGAATCCACAAACCTCAGAGTCCAGTCTTTCTGCCTCAGACGGGCCTGGCACACAGCTGTGCTGACTGTTCTGATCTCTGGCGAGAGCTCTGCAGCTTCCAACGTTTCCCTTCACTAACAGCTACTCCCTGAGAAAGGCAGCATGCCGGGCACCATCTGCCAACAGACGCAGTCCTCCCATCTGCAATGCCCAGGGGGGAAGCTGAGCAAAGAGACGGCTCCACAGACAGCCCAGCCAACACCCTGGCAGGATGTTTGGCCACAAAAACACTACACTCCCTGTATGTGCTGCGTTTGGAATGTCTCCTAATTTGCTAGACTTTAGTCAATGAGGAGCTAGCAGCTGGACATAACTACCCATTTTTCATAGCCAGGGGAGGGTCAGCTCCACAAGGGCTGTCTCTATCTGCCTTTGGCTTGCTGATTTCTCCTCCACAGCTACAGTCTGAGAGATCATAAAGCTGGCCGAAAGCAGGTGGGAGCTACTTCTGGTTGTGGGCCAAGAAAGCAGCAGATTGAGAGGCAGGAAATGATCAGCCCTTTTTCTCTCCAAGTGGCCGGCCTCCCAAACACTGACGTTCCAGGAAGACTCTGAAAACTTCAAGAAATTCTGTGAAATCTTTCAACTGGTTAATTCCATAGCTATATTAGCCACCGTAAAATTGGTAGGAAAATAATTTTTCAATTATTTGTTTCTTGGAATTCAACCAGTGGCTAACCCGCTCAGGAGAGGCTGAGCAGATGTGACCAAATCAGACCGCAGACCCTCATCATCCCTGGAGTTTCCTTTGATTGCTGAAAGGTCGAAGCCTGACTCTGTTGCAGATTCATGTCAAGTGTTTGGTTTGCATGCACGCATGCTCAGTCGTATCTGACTCTTTGCAGCCCTGTGGACCGCAGCCTGCCAGGCTCCTCTGTCTATGGGATTCTCCAGACAAAAAAACTGGTGTATGTTGCCATGTCCTGCTCTAGGAAATTTTTCTGACCCAGGGATCAAATCTGTGTCTCTGTGTCTCCTGTGTTGACAGGTGGATTCTTTACCAATGAACCACCTGGGCATCCTAGGCTGTTTGGCAGCTTTCAGCACATTGTTAATTGGCAACTTGGCTTTTGATGAAATCATTTTCAGGGAAATGACCTAGAGCCCACTTCCCTCCCAAACACTGGTCCCTTACCGCCCACTCTGGCCCTTAGCAAGTTGCCCATTCCAGGCTCTGGCATTGACAGCCTGCTCCTGATCCTAGTCTGCTTCCCAGGTCTCTGACCTCAGCTCACACCTGGCCAAAACCAGCCATTGCAGGGCCATTAATCAACTTGCCTGACTTACCTTAAGCCTTCGAAACTACTTATCATCCTTGATCTCTCAGAGTCATTGTCTCTGTCTTTCTCAAAGTTCTTTGTAGTTTTTAACTGTAAGTCCTGTGGAACTTACCCTTCCAGGTCAAGGCTGCTACCCTCTGGTGGAGTAACCTGGCCCTCCTTGGTCACAGTGGAAAGCCTTCAGAGTCATTCTAACTCATCCTCTCCATTTTTTGCTTTATTGGTGTCTCTGAGCTTTTACTCCCAACACTTCTGGCAACAAAGGTGTTGGGTGTTTTCCAACACCCCTTTTCTAACTCTGCTACACCAGCTGGCTGCCCTGCAATCGAATTGAATTCTGACACTACCTACCTGGAATTGAAGCTGAAGCTCCAATATTTTGGCCACTTGATGTGACTATCTAACTTATTGGAAAAGATCCTGATGCTGGGCAAGATTGAAGGCAGAAGGAGAAGAGGGCAACAGAGGATGAGATGGTCGGATGGCATCACCGATTCAGAGGACATGAACTTGGGTAAACTCTGGGAGATAGTGAGGGACAGGGAGGCCTGGTGTGCTACAGTCTGTGGGGTCGCAAAAAGCTGGACATGCTTGGCAACTGAACAACAACCACCACCTGGGATTAGAATCAGAGCCCATGAGTTAAGGACTCAATCCCACACGACTGCCCCACTTCAAACGCTAGTCTTAAGCCCCAGGTTGTCACAGACGCTTCTGATCAACTAGTTATAAATTCGGGGGCGGGGGTCCCATAGACTCTCCCTCAGTTTCGATAATTTGCTAGAAAGGCTCACAGAATGCAGGAAAACAAATTTATTGGTTTATTATAAAGGATTCAACTCAGGAAACAGCCAAATGGAAGAGATACATAGGACAGGGTTCGGGGGTGGGTGAAGGCCCTCTCTGGGTGTACCGCTCTCCCAGGACCTTGATGTGTTCAGCAGCCCAGAAGCTCTCTGAGCCCCATCACTGAGAGATTTTTTTTTAAATGGAGGTTTCATTACATAGATAGGCTTAATTAAATCACTGGTCCTTGGTGATTAACTCAAGGTCTAGCCCCTCTTTTTTACCTGAGGCAAGGAGGACGGGGCCTGGGGAAAGGTGTTGAGGTGAAAATTCCAGCCCTCTCATCTTGCCTGGGTCTTTCCGGTGACCAGCCCTCACCCTGACCCTATCCAGGGACCCCAACCACCAGTCATCTAATCAGCATACAAAAGACACTCACATCATTCTGCACATTCCAAGGGTGACCCGCTGTGGTCTCAGTAGGAGTGAGCTGCCAGCCCAACCTGGCACAGCCAGCCTCTTCCATCTGAACTTGAACTGTGGCTCAGAGAGACCCAGAGCTGGGAGCTGCATGGCATCAAGGGCAGAGCTCTGAGCAGAAGATCCCTCAGTTCATGCTCTTGAGTTTCCTGCCATCTGCTTGTTTAAATTTTTCTTAGATTCCATAAGATCTGATATTGCATGTTCAGTATCAGATCTATATCACGCTGGGCACTATTTCAGCAAGCGGAAGTGAACTGTTTCACTGTGGTCGGTCCACTGGTGGGTTGAGTAGTCCGTCCCGGTCTCCCTTCCCGTGCTGTCCCGCCCCCCGCACCCCCCACCCTTCACCAAAGAGACTACAAGACTCAAATATTCTATTTCCCTACTTCTCTTGGATTTAAGGGTGGCCATGTGATAGAGTTCTGGCCAAAGAGATACAAGCAGAAGTGTTCTTAAAAACTCTGGGGAAATTGTTTTTCTGATGAAAAAGACAGCTTCAGTGTGCCCCTTCACCTTATTTCTCCTTTAAACTCTGGGAGACAAAACTTTTCCTCGACTCTGTTAAGAGTCTTTGGCTGGACCTGAGAATTACGTTGACATAAGATAGGTTAACAAGAGAAAAGTGTACAAATTTTATTTTTTATCCCTACGTGGGAGACTTCACATAAAAATGAAGACCCCAAAAGCAGTTACACCCAAGCGCTTATATACCAGGTTGAACAGAGAGTACTAATTGTGGAAAAGTAACTAAAATATACAGGGAGGCTAAAGGAAAATAAGAGTTAACTTAATAAGATCTGTTTGTACAGGTTTCCCTTAGACTCAGCTCCCAATCTCTGGTGATAAGAATGTTTTCTTCCTGGTGTAGAGAGGCCATCTTCCACATGAAAGAAAAAGTGCTTTTAGGAAGAAAAAAGGAGGTCACAGCACCTTTCCTGCATCTGCTATTTTCAAGTACCTCTAGCTCAAAATTATCCTTATGCCAAAGTGGCATGTCCGGGGATGGCACTTTCTACTACTCTTCAGAACCCAGATGTAATACCTGGAGCTTCAGCTGTCATCTTCAAACCATGTGTCAAAGACCAACAGAATTGTAGAGGTGCTGTCCCTGACAGTGTTAAGCTAGTAACCACCTACCTCCATATTTCTTGATGTGAGGGTGGGGAGAAATGTTTAAACCTCTGTGAGTTAGGTTCCCCATTACCTGCAGCTGAAATGAATAATTCAAAACAACTCATCCATAAAGACTAATTACCCTGTGCTAATTGCTAAGTCACTTCAGTTGTGTCCAACTATGTGCGACCCCAGAGATGGCAGCCCACCAGGCTCCCCCGTCCCTGGGATTCTGCAGGCTAGAACACTGGAGTGGGTTGCCATTTCCTTCTCCAATGCATGAAAGTGAAAAGTGAAAGTGAAGTTGCTCAGTTGTGTCCGACTCTTAGCGACCCCATGGACTGCAGCCTACCAGGCTCCTCTGCCCATGGGATTTTCCAGGCAAAGTACTGGAGTGGGGTGCCATTGCCTTCTTCGAATTACCATACATACATACATATATATATATATATATATATATATACACACACACACACACATATATATCCAAAGAAAAATGAAAACACTAATTTGAAAAGATACATGCACCCTGAAGTTCAAAGCAGTATTATTTACAATAGCCAAGCCATGAAGCAACCTAAGTGTCCATCAACAGATGAATGGATAAAGATGTGACATACACACACACACACACACACACAATGGAACATTACTCAGCCATAAGAAGAATGAAATTTTGCCACTTGCAACAACATGGATGGAGTTACAACAACAGCATGGAGGGCATCATGCTTAGTGAAATAAGTCAGAGAGAGACAAATTCTGTATGATAGCACTTATATGTGGAGTCTAGAAAAATTAATGAATATAACAAAAAAGAAACAGACTCACAAATTTAGAAAATAAACTAGTGGTTACCGGTGCAGAGAGGGAAGTTGGGAGACAGAAGATAGGGGTAGGGGATTAAGAGGGAAAAACTACTATGTAAAAAGTAAATAAGGTACAAGAATGTTCTGTACAGCAAAGGGAATATATCCAATACTTCATAATAACTGTAAATGAAGTATCATCTTTAAAACTGTGACTCACTATGTTGAAACTAATAGGAGGTTATAAATCAGCTACATCTCAAATGTTTTTTTTAAACTTACCTTGGTGCAGAGAACGTACTTCCTGGTATTGAGGCAGTATGCCAAAATATAATTTTACTAGTTCTTGGAAACCTTTAATTGTTTTCTAATCACTCCACATGAACCCCCTTAATCATGGGAAGCATGTCATCTACCTTATTTAAAATTTCCACAATCCCTGAGCAGGGCTGGACCATCAGAAAAGTGCTTTTTAAACACAATATTCTTTTCGTGAAGCAGTAGGGTTCCAGATAAGGTGCACTCCAGAATCTGCAAACAGTTTCAGAAAACAATACCCTTTGGAACCAAACAAAAAACCCCAGTGTGATTCAATGGAGGCAGAAGTGACTCACCCTCAAAGGGAGCTAGCTATAGATGTGACTGCAGAGAAAACAGTGTTCTGTGATAAGAAAACCAATATACAGCCACTTGGCAAAAGATGAAACTGGATCTACCCCTCACACCACAAAAAAGAATGGACCCCAAAGGGCTCAGAGATCTTAAAGAGCGAAACCCAACGAGTAGTAAGAGAAAACACAGATGGATTCCTTATGACCTGGGTGTAGGTGAAGCCTTTTGAATTATAATTCAAAATCTAGATACAATAAAAGACTACATTAATATGAACAAAAATAAAACCCAAAACTTCTGCATGGCAAAAATGACTATAGGCAAAGTCAAAAGACAAACTGGAAGAAAACATTTGCAAAATATATCACAAATAATGATCTAATTCTCATTATAAGCTGCACATCTCAAATCTAACAGCAAACAGAAGTATAACACAGACACAGATTAGAGCATCTCTAAACAAACAGGAATAGATTACCATTCACTCACTAGTTTCCATGCGTTTTAGGACTTCATAGTTAAATTTTACTGGCGTTAAGTTTGAAATGCTAACCTGTTTACAGACTATTTCAACAGACTATTCCAAATCTAGTGTGCAGAAGAATTTCTGTCAAATCTGTAAAAACAAAATATGCACCCTATGTTTTAAGAAACACAAGGAGATTTCAAAGATATTTTTGACTCTGACATTTTCCCCCCTCACATGGTTTTTAAAAAATGAAAAAGCCTCGAGGTTCTGCTGGAGTTCTGGTTTTGCACTGATTTTAGAAAATAACTCCCACAAATAATATGCTTCTCTCCAGCAAAGATAAGATTTTACATATTGGAATCATAGTAACTCCAGTGGGGTGTAGAAGCTTCTTGAATTCCTCCTGTCCATCAGCCCTCTTGTCCTTTCTATGAAATACCAAGGGCAGGAAATGTTTGCTGACTTCACTTAACAGGGTAAGTTCCTGCTTAGCAGTGCTTATAACCACAGTCAGAGTTTCACTATTTTTTAGAATTGTCAATAAATACATACTGGTCACTTTTCCACTAGAGTACTTGCGAGTTTCAAAATGTGGACATCCACCACCAGTTTCAGGGAGCAGGTCTACTCAGAGGCCAAGGACAAGCCAAGAGAGGCAATAAGCGGCCTTCAGAATGTGGTTTGTGAAGGCAATACCACGGCCCAGGCATTGGGAAGCAATTATAACAGTTTCAGGGGGAACGGGACTAGCTTCTGTAAGAATTCAGGACCTGTAGTCAAAAGAGGCTCGGTAGGAATATAAAAGGAATGAAGAGGCTTATATGGCCACCCTTGATGCAGTCCTCGCAGCAGACGAAGGTACCTCTTACAACACACTCCCGTATTCTTGCCTGGAGAATCCCATGGACAGAGGAGCCTGGTGGGCTACATACAGTCCATGGGGCCGCAAAGAGTCGGACACGACTGAGCTCACAGCACACACACCTCTTGCCACATCTCCTGCTCCTGTGTCATCATCAGCGGCAGTTCCTGGCAGACTGAAGGCTTCCCCCTTCAAATGTACTATCAAGTCTTTCAACTTGCTTGCCTCAAGGTTTTGTCCAAAGCCTCAGGGTGTGCCCTGCATAAGTGCAGCTGGAGTGCCCCAGAGGGCACTTTCCAACCAAACAGGGAGGGGTAAGTGACCTCACCTCCCCACCTCCCCTGATCCACCATCCTTTGGAGGCGCCTTCTCCAGGGGTCCCCCACAGAGCTGAGTCCCACTGCCCACAGTGGTGGCTAGCTGGAGACTGGCCTTTACCTCTTCCCTGGTATTCTTTGCATACTTATTCTGACCTCCTAGAGTCGTTCCCCAGTAAGGTATTGCTCTAAAGTTTTTGACCCAGTCTTTGCCTTTGGGGAACCCAAATCAAGATGGTCCTACTCTACATGAAGAAAGAATAGGATCAACTGAAAAAGCAGGTTGAAGTTTTTAGTCTCAGTCAGACCTGCTTGAAAAGAATAGGGTGCCAGAGAGCAGTGGCTCTATCAGGCTGATGCAGGGGAGAGTGGAAAGACATGCTTCTGTTATACTTAAGGCCTCCCTTCTCTGTACTTGACTAACTGACTATACTTTTCCTTTTTACTGAAATGAAATAAGAAGGGTACCTAGGGACAGAGATCAAACAGTTTCACTCTCACTTGATTCTCTGTTAAATCCAATATCATGCAATGACCAGATAATTACAAGTTGAGCTTTGAGCTTTTTACCAAAATTGAGATTATCTGGAGGTCCAACCAGTCCTAGATTACAAAATAAAGATGTCTCCCTATGTGAGGAATAAAATAGAGACATAAGGCTTTGTCCACAACCTGTAACCAAGCTCCTGAAGAATTTTCAGGGCAACTGTTTCTATTTCAATCAAGGATTGGGCAAGGGTCCATTCCAACTGCTTTCATTACCTTCTCAAGGGCAAAAATCATTAACCTATTGGTGACATCGATTATAATGATCTTAATTTTCCTTGGTGTGAAAGTGAAGTAGCTCAGTTGTGTCTGACTCTTTGTGACTGCATGGACTGGAGCCTACCAGGCTTCTCCATCCATGGGATTTTCCAGGCATGACTGCCAGAGTGGGGTGCCATTTCCTTCTCCAGGGGACCTTCCCGACCCAGGGATGGAACCCAGGTCTCCCTCATTGCAGGGAGACACTTTACCCTCTGAACCACCAGGGAAGCTGCTTCCTTGGTGTACACAGGTCAAATTTCTTCCTAAACATGTGTTTCAAAGAACAAGCAAGTGGGGGTTGTGAGCAGAGAGTCACTGAGCAGAGTCTTTCCAGGTGTTTATGTTCTCCCTTGGAGAAGATAAACTGCCCATCTTTCTAGAAGAAACAGAGAGAACTTGGCAATACCTTTCTCGAGAACAGAGGTTAATTTGCTAACTCCACTCATTCTCCAGGAGAAGGAAAAAATTAGCTTTAGGGATGTTTGTACCCACCTGGGGAGGTTTTATCAAGAACATCTCATAACATAGTGTCATTCAAGAAGCACAAATTGTTCAAAGCCTGGAAAAATGCAAGTTTGAAGGAAAGAAGTAAGATTTGGGGAATGAGACAAGGTTAGAGGACCTATTGGTGCTCATTGATCCCTGCCCTCTGCCCCTGCACCAAGCATCAGCAACTGTAGTTTCAGTTCAGTCCAGCTGAAACAAATGTGGAAAGAGCTGGAAATTTTCTAAGGGAGGCAGGACTCACAGGCCTAAGAAATTTCAGAGTAAGATGCAGCCATTGTGGTAAAAAAGCATGGAGATCACTGTTAGGATTGCTGGTATTAAACAATGCAGAAGAAAAGGCAGGGAAATCAAGACAACAGGCTGATTGAAAGTTTCTGTGAACTATTCAATCATTGTTACAGGTGTTGGAACAGAGCAATGAAAACAGTGAGGCCCTTCATTCGTTTTTAATTTTTCACTTATGTTTTGCCACGCTGCTTGGCTTGCGGGATCTCAGTTCCCCGATCAGGGACCCAACCTGCACTCTTGCCAGTGAATGCAGAGATTCCTAACCGCTGGACCACCAGGGAAGTCTTGAGATCTTTTATTCTGAAAAGAGAGTCCTCTTTGCTAGTTTCCCAGATTGCTTTTTTATGTTCAACCTTTCATAAGATACATTTTTGGTAGATTTGTCTAGGTGTTAATGAGAATTCCATGGACGTTTCAAGCTAATGTTTAAAAACAACAGATCTTTGATCTTAGCTTTGTGTCTTTTCTTATGCCCTTAAAATCTTGATAGTAAAACTGTCTCCTGTTTTCGAGTTAAGTGATCAGCAACTGGATTGGGTACTTACCCAGTATGGGGACAATACGGAAGATTTAGAGGCAGGGGCCTTTTTTCAGTCTTGAGTTGGGCACGTTGATGCTGCAAATAAAGATCACTTGTTGCTAGATATGGCCTTGCACTTCTGGCCGTTGAGATCTAAACAGTGAAAAGGAGTTGAGTGAGCTGGGATGGGTCCTTTTTCTGCCCTTTTGTTTTTATTCTGCTTCTCCCAGGAGGACTGAAACAGATAGGAAGAGGGGAGCTCCGGTTGCCGTCTTGGCCCATCAGGTGACCCTGAGGATAGAAAACACACGCCGAGGATGCTGAAGCAGAGAGACAGAAGGGTCCCTGAGAGTATCTTGTGCTTCCATGTTAATCCTAGACAATCTATTTCCAGTTTCCTTTACCCAAGGGGTTAAAAAAAGAGAAATGTTCCTCTTGTTGAAGCCGCTTCTAGTTTAGGCTTTGTTACTTGCTACAAATTCATTGCAATTTGTAGTAGCTATAGTAAGGGGGCCATTTTAGGGGCCACTTTATCTACAAGTGACAGTAATTTCATATTAAAAGGTTGCCTATGTTTGCAGAAGCGGCCTTTTGGCTAAGATCAAGTGGTGGCTCAGACGGAAAGCGTCTGTCTACAATGTAGGAGACCTGGGTTCGATCCCTGGGTCGGGAAGTTCCCTGGAGAAGGAAATGGCAACCCACTCCAGTACTCTTGCCTAGAAAATCCCATGGACGGAGGAGCCTCCTGTCCATGGACACGACTGAGCAACTTCACTTTTTTCTCTTTTGTTTTATGTTTGCAGGTCTGGGCAATTGTCCTTTGGCTTCTCTTTCAGTGGAGTTGCTCAGGAAAGCTGAGTAGAGCTCTCTTGGGTTACTCCCCTTCTTTATTTTCTTTTGCATTTGCCTTGTTTTTTCCCCCCAGCATTACTCTTTCCTCCCTCAACTGGGAGAACATACAGAGCTGAAGGAATAGGCCGGGACTGGGAGAGTGAAGTTGACAAGAAGGAAGATATTGGAGACTTGACGACTCAGCTGGATGCGGCTTTCACAGTAAATGGCTCCCTCTGCTCTTATCGCCTAAGACCAGGGCTAGTTTTGTTGTTGAAGGAGAAAAAGTAGTGCTTGTACTTGGGTCAAAACATGTTCTTTTTCTTTCCTCCTTGTTTTATTTTTTTATTTATTTTTTCTTTTTTGGTCTTGCATTGACTTTTGGAGAACCTGGAGAAGGAAATGGCAACCCACTCTGGTGTTCTTGCCTGGAGAGTCCCAGGGACGGAGGAGCCTGGTGGGCTTCTGTCTGTGGGGTCGAAGAGAGTCGGACGTGACTGAAGTGACTTAGCAGCAGCAGCAGCAGCACCCTAGCCAAGAATCCCTAAGAATCTCAGGAATGTATGGTTCCTCCTCTTTATAGATAAGCTGTTTCTCTGTTGTGTGAGCAATTTATCCCCCCTGAGATAAGTAAATTACTTTAAAAGAAAAAAATATGTATTTGAATATATCTCATACTTACCTGGGCTTCTCAGGTGGTGCTAGTGGTAAAGAATCCACCTGCCAAGCAGAAGACCCAGGTTCGATCCCCGGGTTGGGAAGAGCCCCTGGAGGAGGGCATGGCAACCCACTCCAGTATGCTTGCCTGGAGAATCCCATGGACAGAGGAGCCTGACAGGTTGCAGGCCATAGGGTCACAAAGAGTTGGCCACGACTGAAGCAACTTAGCATCTACGCATGCATACTTACTCCTCAACTGATTCTACAAAGCTGGGGAAAGGCCTAAAGAGAAGAATGGGGAAACCATGAATAAAGCAAACAAAATTGCCATTAAACAGTGCAAGCAGGTTTGGTGAGTAGAAGTCTTTAATTGTGGGCACCCTCTCCTGAAGAGACCTTTGCTCTCAACTTCAAGAGAGGCTCCAGCTGTTGATTTCTGTCTACAAAGTTTTAGAAATAAAAAGCAGAATTCTAAGTTTTGCTACTGAAATAAAATAGTTAAAAAAAAAAAGAGGAACATCCAAAACTTTAGCTTACGTAGAAATCTGAGATCTACCAATTTATGACTTCCTCACCCCTGACATATCTCATATCCTGCAGTGCTTCAAGATTTTTTCCCAATTAAATGCTCTGCTCCTGCATCTATGCCACCTCCATTCTCATGATCATGATCTTGAGTCTAGTGCCTTGAATAGCCTTCCTTCAAACCACTTCCTCCCTTTACTCAAAACATCCTGCACCCCAACTCTGTGCCCTACCTGTTTCCTCAGTGAACCCTTTATATGCTACTGCTAAGTCGCTTCAGTTGTGTCTGACTCTGTGTGACCCCAGAGACGGCAGCCCACCAGGCTCCCCCGTCCCTGGGATTCTCCAGGCAAGAACACTGGAGTGGGTTGCCATTTCCTTCTCCAATGCATGAAAGTGAAAAGTGAAAGTGAAGTCACTCGGTCATGGACTGCAGCCTACCAGGCTCTTCCGCCCATGGGATTTTCCAGGCAAGAGTACTGGAGTGGGCTGCCATTGCTTTCTCCGAACTCTTTGTATACCTCATGCTAAACCCTTCCCATGTTATCTGGAAGGATCTGTCTGTGTATGTTTTCTTACTTAAATTTGACCTTGAGGGACTTTCCCTTTTGGTCATGTGGTCAAGACTTTGTGCTTCCTCTGCAGGCGGCACAGGTTCTATTTCTGGTTGGAGAGCTAAGATCCCACATGCAGCAAAGTGTGGCTAATATATTAAAAAACAAAAACAAACTGAAACTTGAGTGTTATAAGCCCCTGCCTTAGCAAAGTAGCTCCTCATCGACTATTTCTTGACCTTGAGCAGGTGCGATAATCACAGTATCTGCCAAAAGCTAAGTGACTTGCAATGAACTTATTAAAAATAAATCCTTGAAATTAAAAAAAAGTGTGTGTGTGTGTGTGTGTATGCAAGAAAAAGAGAGAGAAAATTACCCAGCATGAGAAGATGTAAATTTGAACACATCTGGGAGCTGTGAATGAGAAATTAATAGATAAGTAAAATTCAGTCTAGATAGATAAGTAAAAAAGGTCTTTCACAATGGATCATCAGAAACTTCAACAATCATGATATGTGCTAATACCAAAGACAGCGCACTGGAGGGATTTAGAGCATGTGCTTGGCAAATGGATTTCAAAGTTCATATTCCAAATGTGTAGACCTAAGCCGATTACTTAACTTCTTTGTTTCTGTGGATTCATCATTTGTCAAATGCAGATTCTACTAATGGTTTCCTAATGTTATGAGAATTGAAGGAGTTAGTATAAATCAAACACTTAGAAACGTGGCTCGTGCATAGAAAGAGCTATGTAAGATTTTACTATTATAATTAATGTTCCCGTTATAATTCCTCATCCTAAACATGGCCCATGACAACAAGAAGAAGGAAGAGTGATGGTTGGAGGGCTACATACTTATGTAAATAAATGTTAACACCAAGAGCTATGTTAAAGATGCTACTTTGTAAGTGTCTCTTAAAACTGTGCTTTTAGAGGTTCCCTGGTGGTCCAGTGATCGGGAGTCCATCTTGCAATACATAGGACACCGGTTCTGTCCCTGGTCAGGGAGGACCCCATGCTGTGGGGCAACTAAGTCCCCGAGCCTGTGCTCTGGAGCCCGCGAGCCACAGGGACTGAGCGCACGCGCAGAACCGCTGAAGCCCGCACTCTTAGCTCTGTGCTCCGCACGGAGAAGCCGGTGCCCTGCAATGAGGAGGAGCCCCCGCTGCTGGCAAGTAGAGAAAGCCCGCACACGGCAGTGAAGTCCCGGCACAGCCAAAAACAAACAAATATAAAAAACAAAAACTGTACTTTTGTAAGTGTACTTTGCTGTGAGGGTAAACCCACACAAGAAGAAGACACACAGATTTCCCCCTACATCCCACTTTCCCCTTCTAAGTTGGGTCTTTGCCAAATTTTGTGATCTCTCATTAAGTACAAATTTTTAAGAGCAGTAAAGATTCTTTCACATAAATTTTGGGAATCATATATAAGTTGTTTTAATAATATAAAACTAGATAATTAGTTTCTATATTATTTGCTTTTGAACTCCTAATTTTATTGGAGTTCATAATTAAGCAGAATTTGGGAATACAGTTTCCAAATCTTGGTCTAAAGCCTTTTTTGGAAAAACCTTCATAATCCTTATTTGAATTTACATTAGTAAGCATTTATATAAACTGTAACTAATAATTCTGAGATATCTGGTCCTTTTGACTTATAGGGACATTAAAAGTATGACAAAGTTTCTACCTCTTATACAAATCTTTCTTCTTCCTTTTGATAAAACTCATAATAGGATACTTCAGTTTTTGGTTAGTTACCTTTGGTCTTCTTCACTGTGAAAACTCTTTCCTTCCATTGTAATTAATTCAACAAATAATTAACAATCATCTAATTCTACAGAGAGTGTAAGATTCATAAAAGGCAGTCCCCATGTCTATTATGTTGTCACTATAACTCCAGTGCCAACCAAGGTGCATTGCATATAGTAGGTGTTCAAAGAGTATTTGGTAAAGAAATACAAATAAAGATCCTACACTGAAGAAGCAATCTAGGTTTTAGCCTGGGGTTCAAATCCCAGTTTTCCTAATTATTACCTATTTGATCTAAGGTAAGTTGTTTAACAAACTCATTTTCCTTGTAAATGTAAGTAATATTTATTTCATAAGGGTTAGGAGAATTTAGCAAGAGAACCGTTTAATAAAACTTCTGAGTATACAGTATGTATCAGGACTGCATTTCAAAATACAGGGCTTTAAAAATTGAGTGGATTGCAATTTGTGTTAAGACATTTCCACATAATAAAATAATAACACAGGTCATATAATATGGACCTGTTTGGGTGTTCAAAGTAGGAAGAGATTACCTATATTTAAGGGAATTAGGAAACAAGGTGATATATGAAATGGTCCTTGAAGGAGAGTTAGGATTTCACCAGTTAAAATGGGCAGGCATATCCAGATGGAACACAAAGCTCATAAACGGGAAGGTAAAAAAGTACCGAGATGTCAGTTACTCTTTTGGCTGAACGTAGGGCTGAGGTAAGAAGTGAGACACAAGCATGAAGTGTGGAGTAGGGCCATACTGAGGTTGCCAGTTTCTTTAATCCAGTAGACAAGGAGCAGCTCTTGATGGTTTGGGGCAGACCAACGGAATTACAGGATTTGAAGGTGGAAACACCAAAGTGGAGAGACAGATTAGGAGAGGTTATTGCATTATTTTAGCGAAGAGATAATAAAGGCCTACAGCAGGGAGTGGTCAGAGGCAGCGCAGACATAACAAAGCAGGCACATTTCAGAGAATGGAGGGTCTGTGACTAGTGCCAGCGCTGGAGGGGGAGAAGGGGAGTGGGAGAGGAGAGGGGGCCAGTGGTGTGGGGAGAGAGACCCCGTGACTGAAGCCATTGACACTATTTACAGAAAGGGGTAAGTCACAGCAAAGTGTGGGTTCCGGAAATGGGTCAGCTTGAGGTCTGAGTTTCTCCTTTCTGCCACCTTCCCATTTTTATATCCAGGTTTTCAGGGCCACCTCCACTTCCCTCCTCCTCTACGCACTAAGACATTGTGCTTTCTATTCTCGACCGGACCCTGCGCTTATCTTCAGGCTCCAGTTATTCTGTTTCCCATTGTACTTTCCCAGCCAGAATGACCCCAGGTCAGATCCTGGACTGCAGGACACTCCACCCGCCGATCCCCTATCATCTTCGCCTAGGCAGCTTCCAAGCGTGCGCCTCCACGGCTCTCTGACCAATAGGCAGGCCCCAGTGCTGGGATTCGACTCGCTATTGGTTGGCGGAGCCATGGTGAGAGATGGTGCGGTGCAGGTTCTCAGCACCAGCGAGAGCTGTGGGCGGTTGTTAAGGCGACCGTTCGTGACGTAGGCCCGTCAGGCCGAGCCAGCCCCAGATGATTGGCTAGACAATCGGACGATCCTTCCTTATTGGTCGCGGGGTCGTCCGGTCCCGAGCGTGCGTAGAGCGAAAGTTCCTTCCGCTCCGCGTCTCCGTTGACTGGAGACGGGCGGAGCGCCGGCTCCCGGGAACTGTGGCCTCTAGTGAGATCCGGAGGTGAGGAGGGCGGTGGGAGGGAGAGGTTTGGGGTCGTGTAGGTGGAGGTTCTCGGGCTCCGCCCGACCCTGCCGGGAAGGGGCAGCCGGCACCGCCTGCTGATCGGAGGGGAGCTGAGCGGGAGGCTTTGCCCGGGGTGGCGCCTCGGTCCGGCGGGGATTGCGAGGAGACGTCCTTGAGGCGCAGCTGGCCGAGCGGCGGCCCGCATCTATGCCGGGGAGCCGCGGTACAGGCTAGGCCTAAGGGGCGGACGGGGGGCCCTCCTCTTCGGGGCTGCGGTCGCTGTCGATGGACCGGCGGGGCGTCGCCGCGTTCCTTGGCCCTGTCCGAAGCCGGCGGTGCTGGCCGAGCAGTCGTGATCGTGGGGGCGACAAGGGTGCCAGGCGGGGTGACCTCGGGGTCCCCTTGATTCGATAAATGCTGGGGGGCTGTGAGGCAGACCGGCCCGCAGCTCGAAGAGAGGACGCGAGAAAGTCTGTAAGGTGCCGTGGTTCACGCCCATGATTGCTGTTCTTACTGGGTTCACGCCCTGGCGCTGCTGTTCGTCAGCACCTTTCTGTAAAGTGACGGATGAGATCTCCGTAAATGCTGCTGGCTAGCTCAGAGCTGTGGCTCTGCTTGGATTCATCCGGTTATTTCTTGGAGAAACGAGTTGAGAGGATGCGAGAGCCCAGGGTAGAGACTTGCCCAGACTTAAACGATTCTTCTTTTTGCGAGAGGCGTCTTCTCCTTGGTGTTGATTACTGATGTCCTTTAGTCCAAATCCTGTAGTTTTTTCGGAATTATTTGGTTTTGGTATTTTGGCTAGGAGAAACGTACCTTGGAGATTCACAAATAGAACAGTCACTTTTTACGGTGGGAGGAAGTTGATGTACTCCATCTTAAATGGTCGTTTGAAATTGTTCAGGGCTTGAAGACTTGCCTTCTCAGCGTCACACAATGTAGAGAGTGTATTTTTGTTGTTGTTGTTTGCTTGTGGATTGATTTTTCTCTTCATGCAGCGAGAAACAGTTTATGATTTAGAGGTAATCTAGCAAAGACTCAGAGTATGCTTCGGGGATGGACTGGATTTTGAGGGCCTTCTTGGTGGTAGTGTCTTTCCAATTTGTGATAAAACTTGGCAGTAAGACACTGAGAGTTAGTAATTTGAAGGCTGAAAAATATGCAAAGATTAAATCATTAACATGGGAAAACTTCGTGTGTGTGGCATGAACATTTCAAGATGAAGTGTGTGCGGTCATGTTTCATGTTCTCTTTTTATTCTTGTATGATCTAGATTATGAATAGGTAACCACATCTGTATCAGTAGCTGTTTAGGTTGACCATATGAAATTGTTGATACTTGAAATTTGATCATTATTGCCCATACAAAAAATAGCAGTTTCACATGGTTCACTTAATACTTGCCTTTGTTAAAGAACTTTGGAACTCTAGCTTTATAAGTGAATAAAAAGATATGTGATTTACAAAGAGGCATCATGCCATAGAACTGAGTGTAGAATCCAGGTTTCCTGATTCCAGTGCAAGAATTTTTTTCCCTCCTAAGATACTGGGTTGAGCAGCAGAATGGTAATCCTGTTGGAATTAAAAATGACTCAGTACGAGACATGGTTCCTGTCCTCAAAGAGACAAAACATACACAGCAATTAGTTTAAGAACAGTGTAAGATAGTATATAATAAAATACTGGAATATATAGCATAGGAAGAGCACTGAGTGGGAGAAAGAATGAGAGTAGAGCGTAGGATGCCAAAGCATCCTTTTCTGCAGTTTGCCACAGTAGGTGGTTTTTGTAGCACATTGGATTAGAGTTTGGGGATTCAGTTTAATTTAAATTATCCATTCTTTTGAGTAATCTATGAAATGTTTGCAGCATACTTGTGTCTGTATGGGCAAGGCACACATTGCCTAACTTGATTTTTTAAAACTGAAATTTGTTTTTATTGCAGCATGGCCTAAACACTTTGAATTTGCATGAGCCATCCCTATTGACTGCTAGTGCCATTTGCAACTGCTGATGAAGTTGGAGGATTGGATTCCATGATATTTAAATGCTTTGCATAATCACAGGGATATAGGGAGGTTGCTAGTGGGAAATGAGATGTGCGTGCAATTGTGGTGACTTTTGACACATCTTTGTACATTTGGTTACTCATTTTGTGTTTCCAAATAGGTGAGGTTCTCTGTGTTTGGGAATGGTTCATGGGATTCTGTGTCAGTCTTTACCTGAATGTTGCAAAGATGACTTTACACCTAGGAAAGAAATGTCCCAGAATTGACAATGTTACCATGAAGCATTTGAGGGAAAACATAATGATCCTAATATATAATTATGGACTAATAATGCTCAACCTATTTGTGATCAAATTGGGGCACCTTCTTGCTAGCATCTCAGATTTTAATTCTGCTGAATTCACTTTTTGATAGTGAAAAATATATTGGCTTGATAAGGGAATACTCTTAAGTTGAGAAGGCTTGGGGAGAAAGGCATATTAAAATTTTTGACCTAATTTTGAAATGTATTTTCAGTTAATTCACCTTCTGTAACATTGATGCTATTAGACTAGTTTACAGGGTTTTGGTTTTTGTTTTTAAACATAAGGAAGTTATGTGATAGAAGGCCAGCATGAAAATCCAGAGTCTTATTAGGTTTTTAGTTGAAATGAAGTAGAGTTCAAATCTAAGATACGATTAATATTCTCCAGTACTTCAAGTCCTTGCTAATTTACCAAAAGATATTTTTGTTATCGTTCATTTTCCAGGATAGTATAGGAAATATAACTTTTCTTCCCCACCCGCCCCTCCTCCTTAATATGTTCTCTGAATGCAGAGAACTGGGGCCCTTGAAGAGGGGGGAATTATATCCATACCCTAGGGCCCTTTAAACAAGTCAATCTTTAGGTCAGGTTCAAGATGTGTCAATAACATGCACGCTACTGTAGCTTAAGAATTTAAGTAGCAGGTATTTCTTGAGCAAGTGCTATTAAGATACATGAGTGCAAGGCACTGGAGAATGAAATGAGGAATAGAACTCAGGGAGGAAGGCTGATAAAACCTGAAGAGACACAGGCGAGATGCATGCCACATTTATGGTTCTCAGTGCCTGCCAGCCTTTTAAAATTGAGACCCACATTAAGAGATACATGTTATGTCAGACGCCAGGACATACGCTCATGTCTATAATTGCATGAAACATAGTGTTTCAGGAAATAGTACTTACCCATACCACATGTCTAACCTACAGCTATTTTCTTCTTTTATTTTAAAATGTTTGTTCTGACTCATAAACTCGTTTTCATGATCCCATTGATCCAATGAAGGGATTATGACCTGCAGTTTGGAAACCAGGTATCTGTTTGGTGGTCTGCTGTGGCTGAAGTGTAAAGAATAGAGCACACTGAGTGATGCAGTGAGAGGTGATGCTTAGTAATTGCTCTGGTTCCTAAGTGTCTCTAATTTTCTTTTCCCTAATCCTTTAAATAGATTAATCCTTTATTTTCCATAACTTGGTGCTTTTTTTATTTTCTTCTTCCATAAACGAATCACTTGCTTAATTACCCTACATGAAAGAGTCATTTGAAATCTTGATTGTCAGTCAGTGGGCCTAAAATTTAATCTTAATTTTAATTGATTTTAATGGGTGGTTAATATGCCTTATCATAAGCATTAATTTTAGTGTAAGAAGGCTCGCAAGTTCCTATATTAGAGATCAATAACTATATTAGATTTTTAAAAAATCAGAATATCAAAATTATTATTATTTAGTCAACAAACAGGAGAAGGCAATGGCACCCCACTCCAGTACTCTTGCCTGGGAAATCCCGTGGACGGAGAAGCCTGGTAGGCTACAGTCCATGGGGTCGCTAAGAGTCAGACACGACCGAGCGACTTCACTTTCATGCATCGGAGAAGGAAATGGCAGCCCACTCCAGTGTTCTTGCCTGGAGAATCCCAGGGACGGGGGAGCCTGGTGGGCTTCCGTCTATGGGGTCGCACAGAGTTAGACACGACTGACGCGACTTAGCAGCAGCAGCAGCAGCAGCAATCAACAAACATGGAGAAGCTCAGTTATGGTAGTCACTAGATCAAAATAACCCAAGTTCTGTTGGAAAATTTTGAAAGCCATATATGTGTGCTTTGGCCAGCCAGCTCCTTACTCTTGTACTGGTCCAGCATTTTATTAACTGTTAAAGTCTGGGAAAAGACCTCTAGTGACAGCAACATTAGGAAGGTTAATAAACATCATTTTGCTAGTGATAGTGACATTATGCCACGTGTTGTATGGAATGGAAAGGTCTAATGGACTCCTGCCCTCGAGCTTTATAAACTAAGATAGTGATTAATAGGAGGACACTGATGGAGAAGATAGCTTGGTATTTACCTTTTGCATAACTAGAATGTAGAGAATGAGGACGGTGCTTATGCCCATTTTGTGTCAGGGTAATCAGAAAATGAATGTGAGTCGTCGTTTATCACCTTCATTTTCTACTTTACTGCTTCCCTCCTTGGCTTAGATAATAATCAGAAGCTGAGATATTTATTTGGTTTGATCTTAAATGCTCAAATTCATACAAGTGGTAAGAAATAGCTGCTTTTAAGCTGTTTGCTAATGAATAATAGAGGATTTAAGTATTGTGAATAAAAGAGTAATGAGTCCTGTCCTTTGAATTTTGTAATTATTTCCCAGAATTTCAAGGAACACTATCAAATAGTATTATCCTTAAGGTACAAGACACTGCATACAAAAGCAGGGTTTTCAAAGCAGGGTTTAAAACGTTTTCCTAAAGATACAATGAGCTGTATATTAAGTGTTCATACTTGGTGTTCCTTCCAGGATCCAAGGATTCTGCAGCCACGATGTTGTCAAGACTCTTCCGAATGCACGGCCTCTTTGTGGCCTCCCACCCCTGGGAAGTCATAGTGGGGACAGTGACGCTGACCATCTGCATGATGTCCATGAACATGTTTACTGGCAACAGTAAGATCTGTGGCTGGAATTACGAATGTCCTAAGTTTGAAGAGGTTTGTGAGATGAATCTGATTGTTGACTCAATTACATTTTAAATGTCTCCTTTTAGAGACCATATAATCAAAAAAAACTTATGAGTAAAATTTTTATTTCAGTATTCATAACTTCCCTCAAATTTTCATTTACTTATATTTACTCGTATTTACTTACACAGATACTTTGCTTTTGTTTTTGGTATACAGATGAGTGTAATTGACTTGATCTGAGAAATCTAGCTTTCCTAAGTGACTTAACGGTAAAAAAATGATTGGCTTAAACACTGGATGTTTAAAAATTGGGAGTTAATATTTTATTTGCATTTTATTTTACTTGTGCCTGCATTATCGTGTTGATACATAAACTAATGATGCCATACAACATAAAAATTCTTATTTTTGATTTGGACTTTTCTATCTCTCCCGACAGGATGTGTTGAGCAGCGACATCATAATTCTGACAATAACACGATGCATAGCAATATTGTATATTTACTTCCAGTTCCAGAATTTACGCCAACTTGGATCAAAATATATTTTGGGTAATAATTTTATATATGAACCTTTTTGTGTCTTATCAACTTTTTTAATTCTTGCGGAAATTTGCCTGTTTGAATCACATGGGTGGAAATGTGTGTGTTGCTTAGCATGTGCTGCGTGTATTCAGTAGTTTCATTTCTTTTCATTCAAGTTAGACATTCTGCTCTTTGAGACCTTAATAA
Organism: Redunca redunca; assembly: GCA_006410935.1. Lineage (NCBI taxonomy): Eukaryota > Metazoa > Chordata > Mammalia > Artiodactyla > Bovidae > Redunca > Redunca redunca. The sequence continues at coordinate 253,516 of SJYQ01006226.1, read as the reverse complement.
TCTGGAGAAAATAATATTTCCTTCAGAATATTGTAGGACTATATGTTATTATGTGTGTAATAAGGATGAGATTTTTTTCAGTGTGTTAAATTTTGTCATTTGTAGGTATTGCTGGACTCTTCACAATTTTCTCCAGTTTTGTATTCAGTACAGTTGTCATTCATTTCTTAGATAAAGAATTGACAGGTTTGAAGTAAGTATTTAAAGCATAAATATACTTTCTTCCAAAATATATTGTTAAGAACTTTTCTACTCCATGTTATAAAGCATTGTAATATTTAAATTAGCAAGTTTATGGAAAATAGGGGGAAATTTTTCATGAAATCAGTTAGCTAATATCTGTTAATGGTTTGCTGTGTTTCGTTCCTCGTTTTTTTTATGCTTAAAGAAAACTTCTGAGATCCTACTCTCTATACTGCTTTATAACTTTTATGAAAAGTTATAAACATCTTTGCATGTCCTTAACAGCTAGCTGTCTAGTATTTTCCTATATGAATATATTGTAGTTTATGTACTTAATCCTCTGAGTTGGATTTTTTAGGTTATTTAATTTCTTCCATTAATAACAATACTGTGATAAATGTCTTCGTAGCCAATTTTTGTTCTTATTTTCTTGGGATACATCTGTAGGAGTGAAACAGTAGCCACTGTAGGTCTTTAGGGCTTTTAAGGGTCATTATTGCCAACTTAACTCTCCAGAAAAGTTATCCTTCCATAGATAGTATTTTAATTAATGAGAAAAGAATTACATACAGTATACTAGTTTTCCCTAATACCTGAAAATACAGCTCTCCTATGAAACCTTCTGTAAGTGAAGAAGCAGTTACCTTAGAACACATCTTCCTAACGGATGCACGCAGTGTGTATCTTTGAACTCAGTCGTGTTCAACTCTTTGTGACCCCGTGGACTGTAGCCCTCCAGGCTCCTCTGACCATAGGAATTTCCAGGCCAGAATACTGGAGTGGGTTTCCATTTCCTCCTCCAGGGGATCTTCCCCACCCAGGGACTGAACCCAGGTCTCCTGCGTAGCAGGTGCATTCTTCGCCACTGAGCCATGGGGAAGCTCTGGGTGCACGCAGTTGCCGAGATACAACGCAGGTGCGCTTCAGAGCCGCGGCGGCTTGGTGCTGAGACGCTGTGCTGAGCACAGTCCCTGGGCAGTACCACTCTGCTCCAGGCGCCCACGGCCTCTGCAGCGGCTCCCTCAAAACAAGCACTACATGCTGTTCTCACTTTTCACTTTTTTTTGTAAGAGTGAAAGCCCTCTTTGGATGTCTTTTGGTTAGCAAAGATGAGTACTGTGTAAGTCTTTCTTAAAAGTGAAGTGGCATAAAGTGAGCTTTGGAAAAGGGGGGGATACCTGTATTCCACTGTTTTCCCCCAGACTAATTCACAAGAATGCATTTTTTTTCTTTTACTAATGATGCTGTTTTGCTCTAAAATTATCCGAAGGTGTTTCTGTGTAAGTGTATTTACATTTTTAAACATTAAACATCTTCTTAAATAGTTTGGCTAATAAAGTTAGCTTTGAGGTTGTCAGAGGAGTATAGGGTATACCTCCTGGTCTGTAAAAGGTACACGAGGACAAAGTTTTGTTTTAGGAAGGGATTTTTAGTGATATTTTTCTTTTGTTAAATATACCTGATCATGCTGTTTTCTTTCCCTCAGTGAAGCTTTGCCCTTTTTCCTGCTGCTGGTCGACCTTTCCAGAGCAAGTGCACTAGCCAAGTTCGCCCTCAGTTCTAACTCACAGGTATTACTGATAAGACATGAATGTGGTGGTATTCTTTTCTCTCAGGTTGTTTATATTAATAGGAAAGATTAATAGAGCTTCTTCTTAGTCCATGATTCAGGAATTGCGTATAATTTTGTCCAGTCTTAAGACTGGCCTTCTTAGGTACCCTAGGAACTGTCCCATTTTTCTGCCAACTCAATTGTAATTCCACAGCTTCTAAAATTTGGAATTTTCTCCATTTTCGTTTTTGAAGGTTTCAGAATGTAAGGTATTATGTCTTTGGATAAATTACAATATCTACCTATTGAAATGCATTAGCAAACAGACAGGATCTAAGGGAAGAATCTCAGGGTAGATTGATTTCTAAACCCCTTGAGTTAACACTAGCAATATTTCATCGAACATTTCATCTTGGTGTTCATTAGTTAGTTTAAAGAATGTAACATTTTTAGTAATACTGAATATAAAATATGTACTTCTGCCCTGAGCATGTATTTGATGAATATTTATGATCATTTGAGCATTTTGATAAGGATATTTAAGTTTCATAATACTAACATGATCTCAAAAAATTTGAAACTAAGAACTTGTGTCAGTGAGTGGTAGCCAAAATATAAAATGATGTAGGAATTTATGTGGGATTTACATGGCAGGACTCATATACTTCCTCAAAGGAATCTTCCTAAGAAATAACTCAGTCAGTGGGTGGGAAACGCAGAGCAGTGTACATATTCTTTTTTTAGACCTTTACATTATTAGTACCCTTTATATCTGGAATGCCTGTTAGTCTCATCATATTGTGTATTTTATTCTTAATATAGTAAATTCGATTTAGTGAAAGCCCTGGGATGCTCTAAAAGTTCCTAAAATTGTCTCCTGTCTTCTCCTCTTTGGCTGTGTCTGTCTGCTTTAGGATGAAGTAAGGGAGAACATTGCTCGTGGGATGGCAATTCTAGGTCCCACCTTCACGCTGGATGCTCTTGTAGAATGTCTTGTGATTGGAGTTGGTACCATGTCAGGTTTGTAAACAATTTTTAATATACTTTAAAATTAATTGGTAGAAGAGAGAGAGGAACACATTCAGTTCAGTTCAGTCGCTCAGTCATGTCCGACTCTTTGCGACCCCGTGAATCGCAGCACCCCAGGCCTCCCTGTCCATCACCAACTCCCGGAGTTCACTCAGACTCGCGTCCATCGAGTCAGTGATGCCATCCAGCCATCTCATCCTCTGTCGTNGTTTTCTGAATGTTGAGCTTTAAGCCAACTTTTTCACTCTCTTTCACTTTCATCAAGAGGCTTTTTAGTTCCTCTTGACTTTCTGCCATAAGGGTGGTGTCATCTGCATATCTGAGGTTATTGATATTTCTCCCGGCTAACACATTGTATTGTGTTAAAGTCTGACTTTTAAAAGTCTGACATTATAAAAATTAAAAAACAATTTAATTGTATGAATATGTAGGTATATGTGATCTGACCTTTTGTCTGTCTGCGTTAGTGAAAACCGAGCAGGTTACTGATTTATTTTCATTCTTACTCTCTCATCATTTTTTCTGGTGCTCCACTTTTTTGATGACTTTAAGATGTTTTTGTCTGGTTTTTAACAAAGGTTGTACTCTAGGCCCAGCCCCTGATGTCGTCTGGACTGACTTTAATGAGTCGGTTCCTTCTGTTTGAACTGTCATATAGGAGACAGTGCAGAAGTTGGGAGTTGGACAGATCTGAGTTGGGTCCACCTAACAGAGTGGTTAGGAGGATTTGATCAGTACGCAGTACATCTTAGCACTGAGCCAGCATTGACCCTGAAATATTTGTTTATTCATCCTTAACTGGACAGTAGAGAACTAGATGTTAAACATCAAACGTAGGACTCCATTACATAGGACGGAAATTACGGCCTCGTGGGAATATGCCAGAAAGAATATATCATGCTGTTGTCAAGGCTTCCTAGACTTCATGGCTTTCTCATGAGGGCCACACTTGACTAACTGCTCTTCTAGTGTGTTTCCTGGTGCCTTGGTGCCCTCAGTTAGGGATTTTATTCTTTCAGAAGTAAATCAACTTTGAAGAGAGTAGTTAGTTGTCATTATTAGTTGAGATCTGTTCATAGATTGTGTATAAGTATATATAATGTTTCTTCTAACTTTCTGAGGGTAAATTTATTATTTATTCAGTTATTTAATCTATCATTCAAAACTTACTCAGAACTTATTCAGCAAAGAATATTTTTTAAAAAGTTTTAAAATGTGTATTTCTTAAAATTTACTTTTTTGGGGTACAGTTTGAAATTTTGACAAAGATGTAGTCAGGTAACTGCCACCACAGTCAAGGAAGCATTTTTGACCAGGTGAAAATATAACTATGTAACTTTATTCAGGAACAGTATATAAGAAGATGAGAGGACTATCTGGGAACGTGGAAAGCAGTGGAAACTGATAAGGGAAATAGGGCGATGACTTTGGTCAGGATAAGGCACATGGATGAAGAAAGTGATTCAATTCGATGTTGGAAAAGCCAGCAAGGAGGCATTTACAGCCATACAGAAATGGGGAAATCAGTGATTTGGCTTAGAGTAGAATAAAAGGACAGATTCAATACTTATTAACAAGGAAGTAATGCTTGGGAAAGCCAGTAAAAAAGAAAAAACTCTTTACTTCTTGGAAGTATATAGTGCTGTCCCCTTGTAGCAACAAAGTGGCACAAAGAAACTGTGCCCCTGGGCCAGAGTGAGGAAGAATGCCTGGAGAGCCTGAGGCCGCAACGTAGCCACTGCTGTACAGAGGGAAAGAACGGGCAGCGGGGCTTAGAGCATTGGGCAAGTGTGGTTTTGATAGTCTCCACTTTGAAAAGATTCTGTTTGGCTACTATTTAAATGTAGTTGTTCATAATGCTTTTGACATTGTAATTTTGCATTCTCTTCAATTCCTGCTTTAGTAATAGCTATAGAATTTTTAGGAAATACAGTATATGCTTTTTTCTTTCATTTAGTCCAATGATCTAATACAATTCAGAAAATAAAATCCAGTGTTGAAATTTTTTAAGTTTTGTATTACTCTAGTTAGCAGTTTTTATGGGAGAAGGGAATCAATGTTTATGTTTTCAAAACATTTTTATTTTTAATATGAATAATGTCAGAAACCTGTTTTATATTCAAGTTTATTCGTAAAGCGAGGGAGTAGGATTTGATAATCTAGTCTTTTCCTAGCTCTGTTCCCTTCTATTTGAGAAGATTACCAAATGACACCTGAAACATTTGTTAATTTTGGATGTTGAGTTGCCTTTCTGTGTTACATCACTTTTCAAAGAGAGCAATGAAATGAACTGAAATTTTAAGGCCGTCAATAGATACCACAGAGGTTATATTGATGACAGTTGAGTAGTGCACATAAAATACTTACTATGATACTATATCAAGAATGATAGAACAGGCGGCATGTTTTACAGAAAGTCCTTGGCCCGCAGGTGAATTGCTTCTGTGGTGATGAATGGGATTGGACTAGTGGGATAACTGGGTGGAAGGCATTTGCCCCATTAGAGTTCTGTCCCTGATATGTATCCTGTCTCAAAACAGAGTACTGCCGTTTGATACGGGGGGTGATCGGGTGGCAGTAAGCACTGCCGTGCCTGGCACTGTGACTCTGGGGACGTGGGAGGAGGCAGGGTCCCTGCCTTCAAGGGAGCTGTCCCTCTTGCGCTCGGGCTTCACAGCACTTCTGAGCTCCTGGCTCCCTTTTCCAGTGGATGGCAAAGAGCTTAGTATGCCAGTACTACCACGTATTTGTCTCCCTACAGGAAGAGCCTTGTGATGTAGGCAGCCTCAGAAACACACATCCTGCCTGTCCCTAGTTCACGCTTTCATTGCTCTCTAACAGGGGTGCGCCAGCTCGAAATCATGTGCTGCTTTGGCTGCATGTCGGTCCTCGCCAACTACTTTGTGTTCATGACTTTCTTCCCAGCCTGTGTGTCCTTGGTTCTCGAGGTAAGAGCAGTTCTTACTTACGGCACTAGTAAAAGAGGAGGATTTCTCATTATGTTAGTTCACCTAAAGACAATCGGCACCTTCTAACGTAATCCTGACTTCCTTTGCAGCTTTCTCGGGAAAGCCGCGAGGGCCGTCCAATCTGGCAGCTCAGCCATTTTGCCCGAGTCTTAGAAGAAGAAGAAAATAAGCCAAATCCTGTTACTCAGAGGGTTAAGATGATCATGGTAATTACATAATTTCTTTTCCTTTCATTATCTTTGGTTCCAATATCATATTCTGCTTTTCAGTTTTTTTTTCTCCTTGTCTTTCTACAATTTTTGGCTCTTTCACTGACACTCCTCTTCCTTCTCCCCCCCCACCCCCCCCACCATCTTTTTCCTCATTCCTTATGAGATCTCTGGTCTTCTCTCTGCCCTAAATAGATTTTTCAAATCCTTCCACTTTCTTTGCAACTCTGTTCTTTTGGGGAAATGTTCTCAGCCTTTCACTGGGGTTGTCCCTTTGCTCAGTCACGTAGCAAGCCTGGGGCTTTCTTTACCTGGTGAGGGAGGGTACGGGAGGAAGACAGTGTTCGGTTATCCACTTGAGTTTAGGCTCCATTGATATGTAGAGGGTGCATGATTTTTAAACTTTTATTTCAGTCTCTAGGCTTGGTTCTTGTTCACGCTCACAGTCGCTGGATAGCTGATCCTTCTCCTCAAAACAGCACAGCAGACAGTTCTAAGGTTTCTTTAGGACTGGATGAAAATGTGTCCAAGAGAATTGAACCGAGTGTTTCGCTCTGGCAGTTTTATCTCTCCAAGTAAGTTCCCTGAGCCCTGCTTTGAATCATAGCACTCTGTGCTTCTGACAGTTCAGGTCAGGTTATGCCTTTTTTATTTCTGAGTAATAACATTTTAATTTGCTTTCTTTTATTTAGAATGATCAGCATGGATATTGAACAAGTTATTACCCTAAGTTTAGCTCTCCTTCTGGCTGTCAAGTATATCTTCTTTGAACAAGCAGAGACAGAATCTACACTCTCGTTAAAAAATCCTATCACATCTCCTGTAGTGTCCCAAAAGAAAGTCACAGACGATTGTTGTAGGCGTGACCCTGTATTGGTCAGAAATGACCAGAAGTTCCATGCAATGGAGGAGGCGGCCAGGAAAAGCAAAGAAAGAAAAGGTGATTTCTTATTCTCTTCATTTTCCGTTCTTCCAATGTTGATTTGTGAAGTTGAGTCTTTTTTAAAGCACAAATTCAGTGTCTGAGATTTCTTTTGATCTCTTGAACAGTTGAGGTTATAAAACCCTTACTGGCAGAAAATGACACTTCAAACAGAGCTACATTTGTGGTGGGTAACTCCTCCTTACTCGATACTTCCCTGGAACCAGAGGCACAGGAACCTGAAATTGAACTTCCCATGGAGCCTCGGCCTAATGAAGAATGTCTGCAGATTCTTGAGAATGCAGAGGTGAGAAGCTAGACTCAAGCTTGGTATCTTTCTTAAGAAAAGGAGTTTTTTATTGAAGGAAGGAAGTTACAGCTTCTGAGTACCTGTAAGTTCTCGGCACAGTGTTACATGGTTTACAGGTCTGGTCTCATTATTCATTTCCTGCAACCTTGTAAGATAGGTATAATTTTCTCCATTTTTCAGATGAGAAAATGTTGGCTCTAGGAGGGTTAATTAAGTATGTCCCAAAGTAAAACAGAAAACGCTAAAGCTGGGATCAAGAGTCCAGGCTTTACTGACTGAAGACTGTGCACTTTCTACTATCGTTTGATAAAGAGAGGAGCGACTGCTGTATTGTATGTGTGTGTTAAGGCCTAGGAGCACTTTGACACAGAAATGAATTTCAGAGAAAGAAGAGAGGTTTGAGGGGCTTTTTGAGTTTTTACAGTAAGCGTGATGGTCCTGAGGAGGCTTGTTTTCGTTCTGATGTTTGCACAGGATGTCCTGCTGACGATCCCTGTTTGACTTAGGGGTTGAGCATGACCATTATGCTCCACTCCTATCTGCTTACCCTGATTCATTCCAAATTTATGTGCATATGAGTGAGAGTAGATTTTGTTTCTTTATCACTTTCCCTCATTCTTATTAATACGTCTACCAGTATCTCAACTGCCATGCTACATACAAAACTTATAGGGTGGGTGTCAGAATCTTAATCGTGAAATTTCTTCCCCCTATGTATGTCACTTGCAAAATTTAGTGTTTTGGCTTAACATTTTGTTTAGCTTCGCATTTTTATAAAGAATTTTTATTTTGATGTTCTCATTTCTATTCAAATCATCTCCTTCTTTAGAACTTCAAATTCCTTTGGGTTCTCAAAGTACTTTTATTTTAGTTCTGCAGAGAGCACTGTTTGTATAACATGTTCTATTTATTATGAATAGTATGAAGTATGATTCTTCAAGTCTGTTTTCATTTCCCTCTATCAACCCCCTTCCATTTTTTTACTTCCGTTTCCTTAGAAAGGTGCAAAATTCCTTAGTGATGCTGAGATCATCCAGTTGGTCAATGCAAAGCATATCCCAGCTTATAAATTGGAAACTCTGATGGAAACCCACGAACGAGGTGTATCTATTCGCCGACAGCTACTTTCCAAAAAACTTCCAGAGCCTTCTTCTCTCCAGTATCTACCGTACAGGGACTATAATTACTCCTTGGTACGTTATTTTCTGTATTCGAGCAGGTTTGCTTTATAGCTTTAGTCTTTCAGTCTTCTTCTTGATTCATCTTTTAAACTTTCACAGTTTTATAAAACATTTTCCTTTTGAATTCATTTTACTGTAATTTTGTATTCTACTTATGGTATAGGTCATCAAAATTCAAAAATACTTTCCCTGTTATTTACAGTCATTACTCAAGAGTTTAGTGTTTTCAAGACTTTTTAGAGTAAATTTAAAAAACTGGTTGAAAATAATACACTAAAGGATTAAGTCTGAAGGAATGACAGGGGCTGGGTATTTGGAATATCGATTTTCACCTGGTGCCTGACTTTACCTTTTAGGTGATGGGAGCTTGCTGTGAGAATGTTATTGGATACATGCCCATCCCTGTTGGAGTGGCAGGACCTCTGTGCTTGGATGGGAAAGAATTCCAGGTTCCAATGGCAACGACGGAAGGCTGTCTTGTGGCCAGCACTAACAGGGGCTGCAGGGCGATCGGCGTAAGTGGCGTTTACGCACCGGCCTCAGGATGCGCTCTAGGCAGTGAGACGAGGCTTGGGGACAGTCAAGGAGGCCCTGTGGGACAAGCAGAATTTTCTTCAGGATTAATGTCTGCTCTTGTCACACCCCTGGACAGCTTGGTGGAGGTGCCAGCAGCCGAGTCCTTGCAGACGGGATGACTCGTGGCCCAGTGGTGCGTTTTCCCCGTGCTTGTGACTCTGCAGAAGTGAAAGCCTGGCTTGAGACACCTGAAGGGTTCACAGTGATAAAGGAAGCATTCGACAGCACCAGCAGGTGTGTGGGGTTGGGGGGGCNGGGGCCGGGGGAGCGGGGCACGGGGAGGGGCTTATATGTGCATTCACATTTATTTCAGAACCAGTGCCATACCTAGGATGACTAAATATAACTGTAAACATATTGCCTTCTTAAGATGATGTAACGAAACATCAATTTTAAATCCATGCTTTCAAAGTAGTGATGTTAATTCTTGGTTGGGATGGAGTGGGTGGGGTGGGCAGAGCAGAATATTGATTTCAGTGAATATCTACATAGAGGTTATGTTGGATTGCCAAGGCTCATTTTGATTAGGGTATTACTTTGCCCTAGAACAGTTTTGATCTGAAATTGCCCTAGGGCAGGATTGCCTGAGAAAAAGATTTTCCAAGCAGGATAGAGGTAAATAAATTAGTACAGTAGATTTACTTTGACTACAGAAAATTAAATCGATAAGGATAGTCAGTACAAATGATAATCCCAGTATAGTTCAAGCTTTTATGCTTGTTTTTATATGAACTTTTATTTGTCATGAAATGACTTTCTGCATCCCTTTTTGCAACATGTAAGAATGAGATATAGCTGAAGCAGTATTCTAATAGAATATTTAATTAAAGAAGAAAATACTTTTAATATGTAGTCTCCATGAGTTTTCTCTTAGTATAAAATAAACCAGCTAAGCTAGACTTTAGGATAACATCCATTTTCTTAAAGTCTTTGCTTCTTTTGTTTAAAGGTTTGCACGTCTACAGAAACTGCATATGAGTGTGGCCGGACGCAACCTTTACATCCGTTTTCAGTCCAGGTCAGGTGATGCCATGGGGATGAACATGATTTCAAAGGTGAGCACAGATGGACTGTAATAGAATTTGCTCAAGTGATGATCCCTGGAGAGGGGAGCAGACTCACTTATGCCCTCCTGTATTTTTGAATTTTTCACCCTGTGCACATACTACTTACTCAAGGAGTTAATTGATTGAAAGACTTTTACTGAAAGGTCAGTATTGATACATGTAGGTCATGTTGTATAAATCAGGCATTTGTTGGTTGGTATTGTTCATATTTGAGATATTTAATCTAGAGTTAGCATTGAGCATGTTCCGGGTCTACACTGAAGGGCTGGGAGGAACCTGGGGATCAGTGCTTCAGAACTTCGCCCTGTAATCCTGAAAGCTGACTTCTTCTAGAGACTTCACAACACACGTCTAAGAAGCCAGGTTCATGTGTGTGTGGCTCCTTTAATTGTCTCCTTTATAAGAAGACTGTGTGTAGCTTATCTTTTTTCTACTAATATTTGTTATTTATCAGATAGAAATGTAAGATTTTAGTCAACTAGTCAGGCTAATTATGCTTTCCCAGATATAAGGACTATTCAGAAAGAGAGTATAGTGACTAAATACATATGCTTTAAAATTTTCCAGTAAATAGCAGTTCCTGAAGAAAAAATTACAAATAGAATTACTTTGCCCCAGCAATTCCACTTTTGGGTAGCCACCCAAAAGAACTGAAAGCAGAGACTCAAAAGGATGTCGGTGTAGCCACGTTCATAGCAGCGTTCACAGTTGCTAAAAGCAGCCCACACGTCCACCCACAGATAAAGTGTGGGATGTACATAGAGTGGAATGGTATTCAGTCCTAAAAAGAAAGCAGAAAGAAAAAAGAAAGTGAAGTCGCTCAGTCGTGTCCGACTTGCGACCCCACGGACTGTAGCCTGCCCGGATCCTCCATCCATGGGATTCTCTTGAGAGTACTGGAGTGGGTTGCCATTGCCTTCTGCAGGGAATCTTCCCGACCCAGGGGTCAGACCCGGGTCTCCCGCATTGCAGGCAGACGCTTTACCATCTGAGCCACCAGGAAAGCCCCCAAAAGAAAGCGTGCCACATGCTAAATGTGCACGAGCCTTGAGCTTCACGTACCAAGTGAGAGAGTCTGGTCACATAAAGAGAAGTACTGCATGATTCCCCCTGGAGAGTTAGCTCGGTTAGTTAAATCCGTAGGAGCAGAAAGAAGGGTGGTTGCCAGGGGGTGTGGGGAATGAGGAGGTGTGTTAACGCGCATGGTCTGTGGAGATGGCTGACACAGCAATGCGAAGGTTCTTAGCAATACTGAACTAGGCACTAGCAAATAGTCAAGACAGTAAATTCTATAAAGTGTATTTTGCCACAAGTAAAAAACATCTGTTTAATTCCCAGTTTTTTTAAATTGGGTTTTTGAAGTGTGAGTTAATTGACCTAACTTGATTAGAAGTCCTTGGAAGGCTTGTTATATTCTGTATAAATCCTAATGACATTCCACTTACAAGATTTACTTGAATGTTTGAGTTCTCTTTACTGGCTTTGGTAACTTGGGCTTGTAGGTAACAATTTAATAACTAGAAGAGGGGATTTATGACACATTGGTCATGGATTGGGGTCCTCACTTCCCAGTGACACGAATATAGTATTATATCCTCATTATATCCTCATCATACTATTCAGCAATGACTACAAAGAACTTCATTTTCATATTAAAAAAATTAGGAAAATATTATTATTATAGTTATTGTATTTAGAAGTGTTAGTATTATTAGATACAAAAAAAAGCCTCTGATTCATAAATAATTTTGTGTGTTTTAATGTAGTTTTTCTTGTTGTTTTCTTTCTTTGGCAAATAGGGTACAGAGAAAGCACTTTCCAAACTTCAGGAGTATTTCCCCGAAATGCAGATTCTGGCAGTTAGTGGTAACTATTGTACAGACAAGAAACCTGCGGCCATCAACTGGATAGAGGGACGAGGAAAGTCTGTGGTCTGTGAAGCTGTCATCCCAGCCAAGGTTGTCAGAGAAGTGAGTGGATGGCTAGTTTACTTTGTTAATCTTTCACTGGATTACAGAATTGGGAAGAGAAGTAGTGACATTCTAAGTGAACTTGAACATATAGGTGAATGTGTCATGTTCAAGATGACTGCTTCATTCACAGACCAAACCTTACTGCTACTTTCTATTGAGGTCAGGGCTTACACGGGGCCGCATCTACACTCCCTTGTTTTCTGGAGGCACTGAAAGTAGATCTGGTAACCCATTCCTAATCTTCAGGGGAAGACGTAAAACGTGCACAACTCTGTGTCCTAGGTATTAAAGACTACAACAGAGGCTATGATTGAGGTCAACATTAATAAAAACCTGGTGGGCTCTGCCATGGCTGGGAGCATCGGCGGCTACAATGCCCACGCAGCAAACATCGTAACTGCCATCTACATCGCCTGTGGACAGGTGAGGGCTCCAGCCTCCACCTTTCTTGTCTTTTGCTGTTCTAAAGAAAGAGAAGTTTTATATTTTTACTTTTTTTTTTTTTTTCAGGATGCAGCACAGAATGTTGGTAGTTCGAACTGTATTACTTTAATGGAAGCAAGCGGTCCCACGAATGAAGACCTGTATATCAGCTGCACCATGCCATCTATAGAAATAGGAACCGTGGGTGGGGGGACCAACTTGCTCCCTCAGCAGGCCTGCCTGCAGGTGAGACACGTGGGGGCACCAGCTGCAGTCGCCTCGAGCCGGGTTCTGACTTGTTGAGGTCCTCCGTGTTGCTACCTGATACCGCGTATCACTCCCCTCTCCTTTTAGCCGGTGTTTTCATTCGTTTCCCACTGGTCTAGCCCAGTGTGAGTAAGTGTACTGCTAGCCAGGTCGCGGGTGTTAGGTTCCTTGTAGTGTATCCAGCAATATGCTGGCTGGCGGATTCTGAAAACATAGCCCATCCTGTGGAGGCTGGTTCTGTTCTAACGCTGCCGCTGCGTTGCTCAGGCATGTCTGACTCTGCGGCCCCATAGACTGCAGCACGCCAGGCTCCCCTGTCCTCCTCTTATCTCCCGGAGCTTGCTCAAACTCATGTCCGTGGGGTTGGTGACCTAGTTGCCCTCGTTTCAGTTGATTGAGTAGGAAGTTGTTGCCATGACAGGAAGGTTGAGTCCTGCTGTGTCTGTCCCTGGCTGCAGATGCTAGGTGTCCAAGGAGCGTGCAGAGACAACCCCGGGGAGAACGCACGGCAGCTTGCCCGAATCGTGTGCGGCACAGTGATGGCTGGGGAGCTGTCTCTGATGGCAGCACTGGCAGCAGGCCATCTGGTCAGAAGTCACATGATTCACAACAGGTAAGACTGGCAGATTTGTTTGGTCTATTTTCCCCGTGCTTAAAATATGCAGTATAAAAAACCTACCCGTCAGATAACAAGTCCAAGCTTAACATTTTGCATTCCTGATATTTTGCATATCTCCTTTTCTGCCTAGGTCAAAGATAAATTTGCAAGACCTCCAAGGAACTTGCACTAAGAAGGCAGCTTGAACAGCCTGACCGTTCAGAACTAAAAAACGGGTGTTGGGTTCTAAAGGACTAACGTAAAATCTGTGAATTAAAAAACTCAATGCAATGTCGTGTTGAGAATGAATAGACGTGATCAGTGAGACGACTGCTTGGTTTCTGGCTCTTTCGGAATGATTGAGGTTCCTCTTTCCATGCAGAGTTCTCAGATCTGAAAACAGTTTACGTGCTTTACGTGCTGTGTCCTCTGGCAAGATCTTGACATGGATATTAGGCGTTTATAGCATCACAGATGGTAATCTACAGCACACTTCTGAAGGAGAATACAGCTGGGAAAACTGTTTTCTTTTCATGGAACTCACGGAGATCAGTGGGAGATTGAACCCTCCTCCTGTCCACACCCGCCCGGCCCCAACCCTGGGTTGAAAATGGATTTTTAAATTATATTGTAGCTGACAAAACTCCTGATTTCATAGTTAATTTATTAAGTCTGGGTTGTAGACCTTTAAGAAATAAGAGCTAAGTTTATTTTTTGTAAACTAATACTTCATTTGGTGCTGGTCTATTTTGATTTTGGGGGATAGCCAACATAATTCTTCAGAAAGGGACCTGCTTTCTTCAAAGGAAGAATTACTCTTATTCCCATATTACAGAATAATGTGCTAAGCAGTGCTAAACAGTTCTCTTTCAAGAAAACAAATCACTGCATTTATTTCTGCAGGCTATTTGTTCAGAGAGGACTCTTGTCTAAATATAAACGTTTGTCTAGATTGATTATAACATATCTTTCAGTATATAAGGCTTTTAAGAAGCAGAGTTTTGTGCTTTTTATTAAAGATACAAGAGCTCTTAATATTGCTTAGACAAAGGTGACTATTTATCAATGAAATATAAGTCTGTGACCTCTCTCAGAACTCAGAGGGTGGAAAAGGACAGTTTTGGAAGAAAATGTACCATTTCTTGAAGCCAACTTAAATTTCTTAAGAGACAAATTTACTTAGCTGAAAAATCTAGGTAGTTTTTTGTAAAGAACTGTACCAAATCTGTATATGTTGTAATAAAGTTTCTTGTGCCAGGAGTTTTTGAAAGTGTTCAAGAAATAAATAAAAATCAACTGATATTCTGGTAAAATACCCTAAGCTTGAGCCAGAGCAGACAGTATTCTTTAATGTTGTCCAGGAAACCCTGGCTTGCTTGTTGAGCCTAATGAACGGGAGAGTCCTCTTTCAGAGCCAATGAAGGCACCGCGTGAATGGCCTTGGAGGGAGTGTCCCTTGTCCTGTGGCCAGGAGGTTGGTGGCTGAAAGGTTCACACAGGGCTCTTTGATGGACCCATAAAAGCTTCCTCAGGGGGTCAGCAGAGTTGTCTAATCTTAATTTTTTTTTAATGTATAACTTTTGTATAAATAATAAAGAATTCCTTATTTTGTATTACATCAAATGCTTCAAGTGTTGGTCTTGGGAAGCTGGAGGCTCATGCAGAAGATGGACTTTGAGAACCACTCCAGTCATGCCATGGCAGCATGGAGAGCCTGAGTGGTGGTATCTGCTTTATTGTTGGGGAAGACTGACATTTTCCGTTGTTATGTAAAAGTTTAAGTTGTTTCTGTTGTGATTTTTCAGCCAGTGACTTATTTATCTGAATTTTTTATGGAAGTGGCAGTAAAAAATATTTTGGGTCCTCATTTTGGCGACTGTAATCCATATCATCTTGCTAAACTGATGTTTTGTACAATTACTAAACTGTATACATTTTGTTATACTTCCCCCCCACCCCCCACCAGTTCCAGTAAATTATGAAAAGGAAGTTAATACTAATAAGTGTAAGCAGTAACTATTTTTTTATTTGGATTAACTATAGGCCTGTCTGAGATTTAGAAGCTTTTAAAGTATGGTCAGTGTGTTACCTCTAATGTGAATTGGTGTCCCAAGACCATTTATCATTCTCCATAATCTTCTCCAACTCTACAGGAGCGGCAGGCCAGTTTAATACATGCATTAAGCCTATCTTTCTTAGACTTTGAATTGTTCAGATTTATCATCTCAACTGGACTACTTTTGGATACTGGGGGTGTGACGGTTAGTTGAGAGGAAGAAGCCATAAGGATTGGACAGCCAAAACCAAAGGGCCGTTGCAGGAGTGCACATAAGCTGCTCCAGCTGAGCACAGCTTGCTATAGCTGAGGTAGGCCTCTTCAAAGCTGATTCCCATTTACTCGTGTTTCTGACTTTACTGCCATAGTTAAACAGGTGTGTATGAATCCCTAAGAACCAAGCCCAGATATGCGAAAATCATTTTGAATTTTTCTCCCAAGGTGACTTGTCCGGTTGGCCCCCTCAAGAGAGCATCAGGCTGGGCAGGAGACAGGGAAGGAATTGCATCTCCTTACTGCTTGGCTGAGCAGTGAGATCCATGTGGCAGCACAGGTTTTCCTTATCTCAGAGGCTGCGGATTAAATCCAAAGAGAAGCTCTCACATTGAAGGGTCTGAGCTCAAACAAGAGGCCACAGGACAGCAAAACCTCCATACAAACCCGCTGGGAACAGAAGACTGAAGTAAAAGCAGTAAATTCACTTGCGGGAACTTTTAAGACCAAAGTTTCTCAAGCTGTCTTCTTTCTATTCGGACATGACTTGAATTTGTTAAGAACTTTGCCCAGTTAGCAAAAAATAATAGAAAACTTATATACTGTAAGCCAAAAGAAGATAGTGATTTAGTTTAGATTTCAGCAGATTCCCTTCTCATTATGATGTGCATGGAACCCCTGCCTCATCACACACACATATATGCTTTTTGTTCTTTTCCTCCTGAGCAAGTTGGGAAGCTGCTGAGGGTGGTGTGGCCCCTCTCAAGCTGTGTGGCCCTTTCAGACAGTTGTTTTGTAAGGCCAGGGGAAGCCTGGCGCCTCCAGCTGGGGTTGGGCTGGAATCAGGTGGAGTTACAAGGTAGGTGCCTTCAACCTGACACCCTTGGTCTGGCGTGGGGCCAGGACTCTGGCAGCTCTTTCTGCTGTTGCTGCTGCTGCTCTAACAGTCCTGGATTTTAGCCTGAGGGTCATGGTATTATTGTGAACAAGCTGTATGAGAAACTTGTGTCTATCCAGAAGTGCAGAGTTAGCAGACTCCCACGGAGAGGCCAAGTGCTGCTTAATATTAAAGACAATTAGGATTAATCTTAAAAAAGAATCTTGGAGATATAAGCAAGTAGAAACTAGTGTATTATTTGGGTTTGTGTCTCCCACCTGTGATCCCTCNNNCCCCCCCCTCTTCCCCCCCCCCCCCCCCCCCGCAACCAAGTCACCCAAGTTCTCCACATTTTCAAAGAATGGTATGACTGTCCCAGAAAAAGGCATTTTTAGCCTCCCATCCCCCTCAGTTTCCTTCTCCTTGGTCTCTGCTCTCTCCCAAAGGGCCAAATAAGACAGGAGAGGACCAAAAGGGAAAAAAGGTCCACCTCTCAAGAGGTCTGCACGGATATCACTCCCCACTCACTCCAATTACCTCCCCCACCCTCTAGCCCCTGAGTTTGACTGCCTTGAACTTGAACTTCCCAGGATGGTGGCACTGGAGTAAGATTACCCAGAGGCAAGGAGCTGATCATTCCACCCACCATTCGACTGGTTAATTCTGAAGCCAGATGGCCATGAGCCTAAAGGTGGGAGGGCCCTGTGCCAACTGCTAACAGAAAGCACACAGGCACCTGGTGTGTACTGTCAAGGAAACTTGCAAGAAAGCATCAGGACGGAAATCCAAGAGAAGGCTGCAGTCACCTAGCCTGTGTTGCCTCCTTTGCTTTCCTGTTCCTTGAAACTGGGCTTCCCTGATGGCTCAGTTGGTAAAGAATCTGCCTGCAGTGTGGGAGACCTGGGTTCAATCTGTGGGTTGGGAAGATCCCCTGGAGAAGGGAGAGGCTACCCACTCCAGTCTTCTGGCCTGGAGAATTCCATGGACTGTATAGTCCATGGGGTCGCAGAGTCAGACACAACTGACCAACTTTCACGTCACTTCACTTGAAATGGAAAACAAGGTTTAGTGGATGAGGTGGGAGGGACAGGGAAGGGAGCAAGTCTGTCTCAGTCGCCACTGAAGTGTCAGCTGGGATGGTATGTGAGAACCTGGACACTAAAGCAAACCCAGAGTATTGTTAGCCCTAAATGATGTGCGATGGCAGGACCTCTTTCCCCAGCTGTCTCCTAGCCTGGGGGGTCACAGAGGAGATCGTCACTGGTGCCCCGCCTCCCTGCCCATTTCATCATGGGGCTGTAGCCTCAGGCTCTTCGGATCTAGGGTGTGACCTATGAACAACCTACCTCATTCTGAATCCTTGATTGCTCTTAGTAGGAAAGTCAAGTCAGGTCTGTGTGAGCAGCCCACTTACTTCAGGCCATGGCTCCATCAGCAAATCTGGATGCTCTCACCCATACTGCACAACCCTTGGTAAGTAGCCAAAGCTTGAAGCTGGTTTGCTGGTACAGCCTGGATAATTACAATTTTAAATGGAAAGCTATTGAGGAAAGGTCCATCTTTAACTTGCTTTTAGGACAGTACCTAGCCAGGCCAGTAGAATCCAAACCTTGAACAAACTTGAGCACTCTACTCCATTAGAGAAAACAAAACTGATAAAAACATGTACAAATAAAAGTTGAAATTTTTTGTTTCCATATTTCAGTGATAAATCTTGCCCACATTTCCCCCAGAGCAAAGCCTCTTGAAGACAGGGACCATGTCTTTTCTTGTAACTTAGTACAGTACCTTAAGTTTAAAGGTCCTCTCTTGTTGAATGACTGACACAATAAACTGTTGTAATTAGGACTTATTCCAAAGGGGAAAATATAAGTTACAATAGGAAGACGACAGCAGTGTTGAGGGAGCTGGCTCTGCCACTAACCACTATGAAACCTTGGTTCCTTGGCTTCATGTTTCCCTCAGTCTTGTTCAGTCACTAAGTCAACACTGCCGACTGCGACCCCACAGACGTCTCTTCTGCATGCCAGCCGTCCCTGTCCTACATCTCCTGGAGTTTACCCAAACTCATGTCCATTGAGTCGGTGATGCCAACCATCTCATCCTCTGTGGTCCCCTTCTCCTGCCTTCAGTCTTTCCCTGCGTCGGGATCTTTCCCAGTGAGTCAGAGCTGACTCTGCATCAGGTGGCTGAAGTATTGGAGCTTCAGCATCAGTCCCTCCAATGAATATTCAGGGTTGATTTCCTTTAGGGTTGACTGGCTTGATCTCCTTGCAGTCCAAGGGACTCTCTTCTCCAGCACCAGTTTGAAAGCATCAATTCTTCGGCGCTCAGCGTTCTTTATAGCCCAACTCTCATATCCGTACATGACTACTGGGAAAGCCCTGGATTTGCTGGCTTCTAAGGCCTTATCTCGGAGAAGGCAATGGCACCCCACTCCGGTACTCTTGCCTGGCAAATCCCATGGATGGAGGAGCCTGGTGGGCTGCAGTCCATGGGGTCACTAAGAGTTGGACACAACTGAGCGACTTCCCTTCCACTTTTCACTTTCATGCATTGGAGAAGGAAATGGCAACCCACTCCAGTGTTCTTGCCTGGAGAATCCCGGGGACGGGGGAGCCTGGTGGGCTTCTGTCTATGGGGTCACACAGAGTCGGACACAACTGAAGCAACTTAGCAGCAGTACCAGCTGGCTTCCCTGATGGATCAGATGGTAAAGAATCTGCCTGCAATGCACAAGACCTGATTTGGTCCCTGGGTCAGGAAGATCCCCTGGAGAAGGGAATGGCAACCCACTCCAGTATTCCAGCCTGAAGAATTCTATGGACAGAGGAGCCTGGCTGGTTATAGCCCATGCGTCACAAAGAGTTGGACACGACTGAGTGACTAACATTTTCACTCCCCCCCACCCCCCGCCCTTTTCAAGGCCTATATTCCAGAAAATGCTTTTATTTACTCTCTCCTCATGTGTATGTTTGAGTCAATTGGGCTGATAAGCTAGTCTGGCTTATTAGTAGAGCCGCTAGAATAATGCAACAGCAATGTCATAGTAGTTACATAATCCATCTACCAGACTTAAGTCCAGGAATGTGGCCTCAGGCCTGGAGATAAAGGCACTGCTGAAATACTTAGCTTTAGATATTCAAGGCATTAGGTTTCCTAGGTGGCAAAGAACCCACCTGCAATGCAGGAGACCTGGGTTCAACCCTGGGTTGGGAAGATCCCCTGGAGGAGGGCATGGCAACCCACTCCAGTATTCTTGCCTGGAGAAGCCCATGGACAGAGGAGCCCAGTGGCTACAGTCCATGGGGTCACAAGAGTTGGACCCGACTGAGGTGACAGCATGCACATTCAAGGCGTTAGGTATGAATGGATTACTTGATCAGCAGAAAAGAGATCACGTAGGAGACTCTCATCACTACTCTGATTCTCCAGCTCTGAGTGCTTCCCCATCATCTACAAACACGGCCGTGACTGCTGGGCCACTCGAGGCACTATCACTTCCTATCACTGACGCAATTGTCACTATTTCTGATATTAGCATGAGAATTATACACAAGTAAAAACATCAATAATGGTTGACTTATTCCATATCCAAATCAGGAACCAAGTCCCACTGATTTTTCTTAGATATGTAAAACGGTAATGCTCAAGAAGGCTCTTGGTGCTCCCCCTGCTGGGAAAAAGCTTCTTCACAGAGCCAAGTTTTCCATGAACCACCCCTGCCTCTCTAGCTTTCTCCCTTACCAGACATACCCTGTAGGCTAAACCCCACATAGACCGAGTGACTTACCATTTGACTCAAAGCCCCAAAATGCGTGTGCCCCTTTGGTCAGGCTGTGTCTTACTGAGCCTCATGCCTTCAGCACTCAAAGACAGTATGTAGGCATGTATTTGTGGGTGACCAAACTGTTCCTTACATTTGCACAGTGCTGTAGAGTTCAAAGCATTTTGAATACATTATCTCACTCTTCCCCAAACAATTCTGCAGTGTAGGTGATTTCATGTTATTTTATAGAAGAGAAAAATAGATGTAGAGACAATGAAATGACGGCGAGATCAAGTCATTCCAAGCGAGAGACCAAGAAAAACTCTGGTCTTCTGGCCTCTAAATTTCATTCCCTTTCAGTATGTTGAAAACATGGTATCCAGAAACATGGGGAGAAATTCACTTAAAAGGGACTGAAAAACCTACTGGATGTTAGGAATGAAAAGACAGTCACAAGCCACAAATTGACTATAGTTTTAAATTCAAATAATTGGCAGAGTAGAACAGCTGACTTACTAATTTCCCGCTATTGCCATGCATAGAAGTTGAACTTGTTAAAACAGCAACAATCCAGGCCCTATTTACCTCTTGAGGCCACAACTGAAAACCGAGAATCAAAGACTTTCACGCACCTCAAATGTGGTTGCCTACCATTAATGCACTTTATTAAAATGCTCTTGACTACAAAGCCTGTTTCCTTTTAGTGTAGATACATTTCTAAAAAGCTTGGTTATGACAAAAACAATGTGAGCTACATGTGGTTCGTATATATTCCCAATCCTAGAACACTGCACGGTATGTAGCAGGTGCTCAATAAACATTTACTCTGCAACTTGTTTTCAGCGCTGTATGGTTGGTGCTGTCTATCAACACTGCTGAAACGGCTGGATGTTGACTACATCTTGATTTAGCTACCATACAAGGATTCCCTGCCACTGGGCCCTAGGACCACTTAGGTCTCCCAATCACAAGTAGAGATATTAAAGAATTACAGTCAGCTGACTAGGTGTGGATCCAAAGCATGTTTTAGTCACGACCTCACTGGTCATTTTGCAGTAGACTGTCCACGAAAGTGACAGCTGTGTTGGATCTCATCGTTGGGTTGAAAATTCCAAGATTAAAATATTCTCCTTGGGCTTGTTTGTGATGATGTTTCCTCCTTCCAAACTAGAAGACAGGAAGGAAGTTGAGGTGCTAAATGATGGTCAGATTTCAACTTTAAGACAAAATTTATATCTAGCAGGGTTCTGTAACACAGGTATTGTATCTTTGTGAAGCCAATACTTAAGTGTGGTGTTAAGACCTTTACCCCAAAGTTCTAGTCTTCAAGCCTGTCAGCTCTTCTGTCTAACTTTGTATTATAGATATTAAATATTAACATGTAAGACACTAAAAAGTAGTCTAATGGAGAGAAGACCTGAGAGTTTGAGAGCTACTCAGTGGGCCTGGAAGCCTGGCCCACTTCTTAAGCTTTATGAGTGGTACCACCACCTACCATCACCACCACCTGCTGCCACCCAGTGGGTTGTAAGGGGAGAAGTTGGATAAAATGTGGGCAAGGTGTGTGTCACACGTGATGGAGACATCATTTGGCAATTCAATGATCATACAGTCTGGACAATAAAATCTTGGTTGGGAATCTTGAGTAATTTCAAACATCTTTAAGATTTGTTCTAGACGTCATTTGGCCCCTTAATGATCATAAAGTCTGGGCGATAAAATCTTGGTTGGGAATCTTGAGAAATTTCAAACCTCTTTGTTCTAGACGTCCTCATTTGGCACCTCAATGATCCTAAAGTCTGGGCAATAAAATCTTGGGCATCTTAAGTAATTTCAAACATCTTTAAGATCCGCTCTAGCACTAAACTCTTAGAATTCTCTAAAGGAGAACAAGGAGGCCACACAAAATAGTTTATATTGTTTAAGGCTATTCAAAGTGTACAGACATAGAAGGTTCATAAAATTTTTATGGGAAGACAATGCAAATGCTAACAATGTGAGAGTCCTGTGGTGTTAATCAAAACAATGACAAGAAAATCTGGGCAATCTTATAAAAACAGTTGGAAATAGCTAGTTAGAACTATACCACATTTCCAGGTTATATTCCAAAGTCAAGCCTAAGGCAAAAACTGAACAAAGATAGAACTGCTCTGGAAAAATGTGCCATGAAGACAATACTATTTGTCAATAAACACAACACAACAGAAATGCAAAAAGGCAAGACGGGTTGTCTGAGGAGGCCTTACAAATAGCTGAGAAAAGAAGTGAAGTGAAAGGCAAAGGCGAAAAGGAAGGATATACCCATCTGAATGCAGACTTCTGAAGAATAGCAAGGAGAGATAAGAAAGCCTTCACTCAGCACTTAACTTTGCACAGAGTGACCAGTGCAAAGAAATAGAGGAAAACAACAGAATGGGAAAGACTAGAGGTCTCTTCAAGAAAAGTAGAGACACCAAGGGAACATTTCACGCAAAGACAGAAATGGTATAGACCTACCAGAAGCAGAAGAGATTAAGAAGAGGTGGCAAGAATAACCAAGAGAACTGTACCAAAAAGATCTTCACGACCCAGATAATCACGATGGAGTGATCACTCACCTAGAGCCAGACATCCTGGAATGTGAAGTCGAGTGGGCCTTAGGAAGCATCACTACGAACAAAGCTAGTGGAGGTGATGGAATTCCAGTTGAGCTATTTCAATTCAGTTGAGCTATTTCAAATCCTGAAAGATGATGCTGTCAAAGTGCTGCACCCAATATGCCAGCAAATTTGGAAAACTTAGCAGTGGCCACGGGACTGGAAAAGGTCAGTTTTCATTCCAATGCCAAAGAAGGGCAATGCCAAAGAATGCTCAAACTATCACACAACTGCACTTATCTCACATATTAGCAAAGTAATGGTCATAATTCTCCAAACCAAGCTTCAACAGTACATGAATTGTGAACTTCCAGATGTTCAAGCTGAATTTAGAAAAGGCAGAGGAACTAGAGATCAAATTGCCAACATCTGTTGGATCATAGAAAAAGAAAGAGTTCCAGAATAACATCTACTTCTGCTTCATTGACTACGCCAAAGCCTTTGACTGTGTGGATCATTAAAATCTGTGGAAAATTCTTCAAGAGATGGGAATACCAGACCACCTTATCTGCCTCCTGAGATATCTGTAGGCAGGTCAAGAAGCAAGTTAGAACTGGACATGGAACAGACTGGTTCCAAATTGGGAAAGGAGTACGTCATGTCTGTATATTGTCACCCTGCTTATTTAACTTCTTTGCAGAGTCCATCATGTGAAATGCCAAGCTGGATAAAGCATAAGCTGGAATCAAGATTTCCAGGAGAAATATCCATAACCTCAGATACACAGATGACACCACCCTTATGGCAGAAAGCGAAGAAGAACTAAAGAGCCTCTTGATGAAAGTGAAAGAGAGTGAAAAAGTTGGCTTAAAACTCAACATTCAGAAAACGAAGATCATGGCATCTGGTCCCATCACTTCATGGCAAATAGATGGGGAAACAATTGAAACAGTGAGACTTTCTTTTCTTGGGCTCCAAAATCACTGCAGATGGTGACTGCAGTGAAATTAGAAGATGCCTGCTCCTTGGAAGAAAAGCTATGACCAACCTAGACAGCATATTAAAAAGCAGAGAGATTACTTTGCCAACAAAGGTCCGTCTAGTCAAGGCTGTGGTTTATCCAGTGGTCATGTATGGATGTGAGAGCTGGGACCATAAAGAAGGCTGAGCACTGAAGAATTGGCTCTTTTGAACTGTGGTGTTGGAGAAGATTCTTGAGGTCCCTTGGACTGCAAGGAGATCCAACCAGTCCATCTTAAAGGAGATCAGTCCTGAATATTCATTGGAAGGACTGATGCTGAAGCTGAAACTCCAATACTCTGGCCACCTGATGCGAAGAGCTGACTCATGTGAAAGACCCTGACGCTGGGAAAGGTTGAAGGCGGGAGGAGAAGGGAGAACAGAGGATGAGATGGCTGGATGGCATCACCGACTCAATGGACATGAGTTTGGGTAAACTCTGGGAGTTGGTGATGGACAGGGAGGCGTGGCGTGCTGCAGTCCATGGGTTCGCAAAGAGCTTGACATGACTGAGGGACTGTGTATGTATATATACATACACACATGTATATGTGTGTATATATAGTACATACATATACTCACATACACATATATATGTGAAAAGATTCAAAAAATATTTACCTTAACCTCCTATGTATTTGGGTCTATTCCATGCTGTTAAATTTTTTTTTAGGTAACAACTCAGCAGTTTCCTTGATGCCCAACTGGGGTTACAACCTAGAGTTTGAAGACCATTGAACTGGAGTATTTCAAGCTCTTAGCTAGCTGAGAATTATGTAGAATTATGTAGGTCCGTACCTGGGGGTTAAGAAAAACAACCAAGCAAGCACATTTGTCCATAATATTTTAATACTTTTCCACTTTTAAATACTGGTTTTAATTTTGTGATTGTAACATGGAAGATCCAACTTTATTGTTTTTTAAAAACATTATCAGGATCATAAAGCTATTTAGAATAGTTACACTCTACACACTCCCAAGGTACATAAAATGATTATGTTTTGAGTTTGTAGATGAACAATGACAATAATTGAAATACACTGTCTGTACAACTTCTGGATGAAATACTGGTGAAAAGTGTTTAACTGGACAACAACTAATAAGTTTAAAGATAACCAGCACAATTTCACAAGAGAACCAGCTCAGCCCAACTAAAATTTTCTCAATAGCAATGGACACTGATGTTGTAGAGGAGTACAAGTTAGTTGATGAAACTGAAGAAATGGGAACCTCATTTCTCCTTTTCCTCCTTTTGCGTTGTTACACCCCTCCCAGTCACCGCCCTCCTTGGCCTGGTTCCCCCCGTGGCGAACTCAAATCTAGAGCTGCTGTGACATACCCTCTACCTCAAAATCAGGACTCCTGGATTTCAAGTAAAACACCGTGCTCTCCTGAACTGTACAGTGGGAACTCAGGGACAAGTCCCCTCATCGCCAGTACTTTCCATGTTTCTATCACAGTACAAAAGAGCAACTGAGTAGAAAAGAGTAAAACCTTTTTTTTTTGGCTTGGGGAAGAGAAATATGAAATAACTGTAGATAGAAAACATCATGTATATTCAGCATGTTGGAATTAGCCATACGGAAACAATTCTAGAGGGTCTGAATGTTGTCTAAAGGGCTAGTACAGCTCCAAATTTTGATTTCTTTTAAACTTCCTTCATATTCCCTAACTCATTTTCTAAATCTGGTTGGGCAGGATTCACCCTAGTGAAGTTCCACTGCAATTATCTGAGGATAAAATGTATCTTTTTCTTTTCCTTTTTTAATACAAATATTTTTAGTGTAATCATTTTATTTACAGAATTGCAAAAGTATATCATTTAGTTTAAATGTAACTAATGAAGATTTAGACACTGCTCTGTAAACTGTCCATACCTTTGTAAAATAAAGCTATCCAATTTAGTCATGATAGTTATCAGAAATGGCAAACAGAGAAACATTTATAGTGGGCATATAGAATATTTTTGAAGATTCCCATCAGTGGCTATGGTGAATAAACCTTCCCTCCCCAACCCTCCCAACCCAATTGAAGAACTGATTGTAAAATAAAATACACATTTGAGGTATAAATTTTTCTTTCTTAAACATCACGATATAAAATATTAACGGTGATGTAGTAAACTGATAAGATAATTTGTTTTATTTGCCTTAACTAGCATTACCACCATATAGGCACTTCTCCACGTAGTCAAATTATGAACGGCTTTTTTCTGTAATAAGGCATATTCCATGCACATCATTTAGAGAAAGGTAAATTAAAAAATAGAAAAGATTTATGGAGCATGAAATCTGCGTGCATGTAATGTGAGCATATGCTTTATATGTATTTTTCTCTCTGTACAGAATAATAAATACCACTATATCTGATGCAAGTAATTAACTTCCAGGATTGTGTATATTAAGTGATCAGACTAATCCCATCATTAAGTTATCACCTTGCATTTATCATTAAGACTCCATTACCATGTATGAAATATATACAGGACATGTTCCACGTGACATGACTTTCTGCTTTACAAAACGGGTCTGGTTTCTGTGTTTCTATAGAGATGAACAAGTGAGCAAAGCATCTACAAAATGCCTCTGATTTATGTAAGCACACTTGTGTATAAACAAAATGAAGATTCTGAAGTGGGCAGTCATTTCTACTTCAGTGAGTTCCATTCCCTGCCTCAACTCCAAGTGTCAAGGTTTTCAAAGAGGGAGGCCTAAAACTAAAAAAGTTACTTTACATTTAACTTCTTACAGCAACTAAAGAAAGAATTTCAGTTCGAATCACACTGACTTCTTTTCTGCCCTGCTAAAGTTTCTGATCAAGAGGCAAACAGGAGTGATACCCACATTTTCTATGCCTATCTTGTAACATAGCTTTTAAACCAACCCAAATTAGAATGAACAAACATATGTTACTGAATACTAGAAATACTGGATCAAACGTCAAACAGCGAGATTTGCTGGAATAATACCGTATGCCCTCTCACGTGTGTCAGGAAAACATGAGCTCATTTTATTCTGACCGTTTTACCAGAAAGTAGTTTATACCTAGTAAGGTTGTACAGGTGTTTCTGTTTGGAGGCAGACAGAACCAATTCAGGAATTACCAAATTGTGTTTGTAATAAACTGAAAAAAATCTGTAGCACACAGTACACAACTAAAAATACAATAGAAATATAAAGATATCTGGAGAAAAAAATAAAGCTTTTCACTCTTTCTCCATCAGAACCAAGGTTCTTCATGGGAGTAAGACTATAGAAAAGGCGAAATCACACGTTATTGACAGCCCTCAGTTATTAAGAGACACTGTACATAACAACATGAATTATTATAGAAATCAGCAGCAACGAATTCTATGATTATACAAAGCAAAAAGTCAAAAAATTCCAGACAGAGTTGACTGTGGGCCTAAAAAAAGAACCCCATCCAGGCACCTGGCGCACAGAAAGCGCGTGCCCCACGTGCGTCCAACTTGTGTGCTTTTGCTCTGCACACGGAGCCTGACACAACTGAGGGTCTCAGGCCGAACCACAGTAAATTAAAAATTCTGAAAAAGTTTCCAAAAATTAAAGCATCAATTCCTAGTTGTGATTCAAAGTTGATTTTTTTTCTCTTTTAGGAGCAAGCAAATAAAAATATAGCCATATACATGTAATTTTACATGTATTTATAGTTATATGCTGAGCAAGGAGATCTAGCAGAAGACAGCTAGTGTTAAGATGTTCAGCTTTGCTACTGCGGTATTTCTTCGTTTTTGAACACAAGGCCAAGGTGTTGGGCCACATACAAGGCTATAGATCCTATGTTCCAGCTTAGAGCATTCAATTTTGTTTTTTAATTTTTTTCCTCCAACATGGAATGTCACACAGCCTTGCTTCAGTCACTGTAGGGAAGAAAATAACAGGCGAAACGTTCAGTACTGTATGACCCTGGCAGCTGCGCGACTGCCAGAGCAGACTTCTCCTTCCTTCTGAATCCATGGCACGCACAGAATCTCTCCTGAAGTTTTATGTTTTAAGGACTTTTGGCCTTAAGGAATTATTAACTTTACATATTTGAAACCTATCATCAGAAAAGGAGGCATAAGAAATCTTGTGAAGGCTAGAAAAAATCAAGAAAGACAACTGCTACAGCAAGCGAGAAGGGAATCAAGCAGAGGCCTCTGGATCTGCACCCCACAGACTGGAACTTCCTTTGTCTTAGTGTTCAATATAAACGATGCTATACAGTATCAGGAATTTACTTAGGCTATGGGAAAGAGGACTGCCATATATTAAGGAATACCTTGTTAAAGAGTTTAAGAGTTCTAAGTTTTAAATATCTTTGGGCCTTCTGTATGGAATTTCTCTAAAGATGATACACACTATTGAAAGTTACTATTTCTCCATCATCAAACTAATAATGGTAGCTTTCCTAAGGTTTCGATGCTAGGATCCAGTTCACACACACATCTCCCAAAATTATTATGAAACAAACTGTTACTTTAGGTTAATGAAGATTTAATGTAGGTAAATGAAAATCCGATTTTCTGTCGAAAGCTCAATCTGGACTCAAAGAGTCTAGTTCTGTCTGTACACACACACATACACTGTATAAGATATTCTAAAAATACTGCATTTAGGTAGTACACTTATGCTTTAAGAGACTCCTTCAAAGGTCAGACTTTGTTCCAAACACTAACCATTCAGAGAAGACCAGAACCTGTTTAACATTTTCCTGTAACCTATTTTCCTGGGAAAATCTACATATCTGGGACTTCAATACAATAATCCCTGTGTTAGTGTCTGAAAGTAAATTAAGCCTTTTTTTTTTTTTTTAAAGAAGTAACAGTATAAACAGAATCAGAAATCAGACTTAATTATAGAAGTAGTTCTCAACTGGATGCAAAGATGCTAGAACTCATGTGTAACAAGAGGACTATAATTTTTTTTTTTTTGGCTGTGTCATGTGGCTTGTGGAATCTCAGTTCCCCGACCAAGGACTGACTGAACCTGGGCCCGGGCGGTGAGAGCCTAGAATCCTAACCACTAGGCCAGCGGGGAACAACCAAGAGGACTATAATTTAAATTGCACTGGGAGAATATTTCTCACCTATCGAGTTGGAAAACATCAGAAAGGTTTATTTCCTACACTGTGTGAGTGTCAGAGAAATAGTACTCCCGACATGTTAGTGTTGGTGAGATGGTAAATTAATACAGCCTCTACAGAGGGCGCTATCTGAACTACAAATGCACAAGACCTCTGAAGTGCCAGCAGTGCCGCGGCTAGTAATTTACTCACAGGCTAAATGACACATGGATATGACTGCAATATTGTTTGCTCCAGCAAAAGCTAGAAGCAACTTTAACATCTGCAAGTGGACAACTGGTTAGATAAATTTATGTGCATCCGTACAATGGGATTCTACACAGCCATAAAAAAAGAATAAAGCAGCTCTGCACCAATGCGGAAAGACCTTCAAGATAAAGCGTAAGAAAAGCAAGATGCAGAACCCGCTTACAGTGTGCAGCCTTTTACCAATGACAATAAAGGTGTATGTATGGCAGGAATACACTTGTACTTGCTTATTCAAGTGAAAATAAAACACTTCTGGGAAAACACAAGAAACTACTAGGAGCCGCTCCCCACTCTGGTATGTGGGGGTATGCAGCAATGGTGCACAGCTGGGTGATTAGGAGACAGGGTAAATTTTACTGTGCATCTTTTCAAACTTTTGACTTCTGAAGCATGCTAACATACCACTTACTAAAAAAAATGATTTCAGTGCCTAGCGCAAAGATATTCACTGCAGCATTATTTGACAATAAAAATATGGAACCAGCCAGACATTAACATGGGCCAGTGCTTAATAAATTCTACATTTATACAACAGATGTTAAAAGAATGATATAGTTTTATCTTTCTATGTCCTAACAGTCAAGATATATTAAATAGAAAAAGCAAGCTTCAAGACAATAGTTTGGAAAAAAAAAAGTCAAAGATATACGTCAGTACATACAACAAGCCTCGAAGAATATACAAAAACCTAAAAGTATTTTCTGGGAAGGGAAAAATAAGGGAAATTGTACTTACTTACTATGTCTGCAAGAGCCATGTTAATCAAATAAAGTTTAAAAAAAAAGGACAAAATATATTTTTCAGTACCTGTTAATACTAGAACAAAATAGGTTTTCCTGCAGTTTTTTCTTGTACGTAAGAAGTAAAACGCTTTAGAAACTTTGGATATTCTCGCTTTGCCACTGCCCTTAACACTGAGGCTGGTGCCCATCCTCCAGGGTTTACTGTGAGACAAAGGAAAATGCAAACTGTTAAAGTAATTCCCCAAACACAAAGCACTCATTTTGTTCTTCTGCTTTAACAAAATATTCCTCACATTGAAACAGCACCTCTTAAAAAGTCTTGACCACTCAGTCCTTAGTACTGTATCAACCACCAGATGAGAACAGGTAACAAATTAGAAAGCATTTATTACTGTTCTAAAATGTTCTTGGTTTCCTGAACTATATGCAAATATTAGTACAGCAGCACTTCAGCTTACTAAAGGCAGATTTATTCATTAAACTCTATTACAATCAAATAGTAACTTGCTCAGGCATAACTGTCTCTGTAAACATACCAGCAGTGATGGTTCTGTATAAAGAAGGTTTGAACATTTGATTAGAAGGACTCTAGTTTCCTGCAGGCAGGAAATGGGTGGAGTGAGGAACCATTAAAAGTGATGAACAGGGTTGTCCAGCCCTAGGCCAGTGTGAAATAAATACATCACTACTGCTACTGCTGCTAAGCTGCTTCAGTCGTGTCCGACTCTGCGACTAGCAGCTACTAAAGGACAAGGGAACAAAGATTTAGACAACTAAAAGGTCTGACAATAAGAAAAAGAACTATTCACCTGAAACTAGCATACTATACATCAACTATTATCTTAACAAAAACCCAAAATTATAAAAGTGAAAAAGAAGAAAATAACAATTTCCAGTAATCCAACAACCAAGCAACAAGACAGTATTAGCATTTCTTTTTAACTTTTCATATGTACATATTTTCTTCTTTTAAAATTTACTGAAATGGTATTTTATATGCTTTTTCTCACCCCACTTAACTTTAAGTCATAAACATTTTTCTAAGTCACTAAATGGTCTTTGAAAATTTGGGAAAAAAAGTGTTGATTTCTTTTCTCACTGTTGCTTATATTCCTAATTACACAAATATTCTATAAGACATATATCTAATAAAATGGTTCTTAAAACTGTACATGTAATAGTGATCTAAAGATGAAGTTTACAAATTTACCTTTCCAGCCTGAGCTTCAGAAATTCTGATATAGTAGTTATTCAGACATGTGTATTTTGAAAGAGTCCCAATAATTTTGACATATATCTCCCCAAATTAAAAATTACTAAATCTAATGGATAAAAACTGAAACAACATTTGTAAATGGTATTTGTCCAAACTGTCAGTTATCATGTAGATCATAATAAAAACATCCATATGACCTAACACCCAAAACAAAATACATACCATTGGCCACATATGTAATCTTGCATAGAATGTTGTCCCTGCTAATCTCCTGGTTTCCCTCGGGGGGGCTCACCAAGGTTTGACAAATCATAGCAATGTTTATTTTGGCACGGACACATCGATTGTTTAGCTGCCAAAGGAAAAAATAACACCACCAGTGTAGCAGATATCCAATATTTTGTAACCTCTTGGTCTAATTCTACATTAAGTTAACCAAAATTAAAACTCATCATCTCCAACAAAATCTTATATGCACCAATAAAGGACAAATGCCAATGTCTGAATGCTGGGAGACGGCAACTGTGGGGTGTGGGGTTGAATTTACTTGAATAAAGACTGCATTGTCACAAAACTGGAAAAAAAAATTTCTGTATGAAAAATGGTAATAGTCTTGCATTGAATATAAATAGTACTCCAAGCATGTGAAGATATGATCATTTGTGATGTTACTTGTTATATACATTAATACATCTTTTGAAGTATTGGAAAGGAAAGTAGTATTCTATATTCTTTATTATATCACTTATTGTAAGTACTGAATATACTCCTGTTCATTTTTCTATGTTCTGTTTTATAGCCTTAAGAAGTGTTTCAAACATTTCTGGCTGTATAAAATAAGAGTAAATGCCCTACATGGTGTGATGCTGTATTACACAGAAAACTGTGTGCATACATTAAACTTTGTCTCTAGAAAAAATAAAAAGAACAGACGCCAAGCTGATTTGACATCAGGAACGTTTTCCCTCCTCATAAGCAGGAAAAGTAGCTAAAACGAGATAGAAACCACAGCAGCTTTGCCTGCAGTTGATCATGGCTCGAGGCAACTGTGAGAAGCAGCCTACCGAGTGGCCCATCCAGTGGCATCGTTGACCCTCAAGAGGGAAGGAAAACTCCTGCTGCATTTCATGCACGACTGTTGTCTCAGATAACACTACTAGCTGTACTCTTCCAAGAAGCCAACTTTAATAAATGAAAATTTAAGAAGCATTATCCAATTTATGTGTGGTGTGTGCTGATCACTTTTGCCCTGTACTGTATTGTGTATTTTTATATTGTACAATTATAACATGTTTATACACTGTACTTACAGGAGCACTGCTGTGATCTACAGAAAAATTACAAACTATCCAAGTCTCCGGGTCATTTTCATTCAAAGCTGGTATCTTTCGAATGGCAGAAAGATATAAGACATCCCGCTGAGAAGCTGGCCACACTCTCTGCGGAAGAAGTACAAATATTTTGAAAGTCTGAACTCCGTTTTTGGTTTTCTTTTTGGCTGTGCCACCCACTTCAGTTT
Source organism: Redunca redunca (assembly GCA_006410935.1). Classification (NCBI taxonomy): domain Eukaryota; kingdom Metazoa; phylum Chordata; class Mammalia; order Artiodactyla; family Bovidae; genus Redunca; species Redunca redunca. Next base: position 220,934 of record SJYQ01006226.1, on the reverse strand, counting down.
TCTTAGGCTTCCCTGATAGCTCAGTTGGTAAAGAATCCGCCTGCAATGTCGGAGGCCTGGGTTGGATCCCTGGGTTGGGAAGACCCCCTGGAGAAAGGAAAGGCTACCCACTCCAGTATTCTGGCCTGGAGAATTCCATGGACTGTCTAGTCCATGGGGTCGCAGAGAGTCGGCCACAACTGAGCGCCTTTCCCCTTCTCACAGCATGCAGCATCTTAGTCCATCAACAAGGGATCGAATCTGCACCTGCTTCAGTGGAAGCGTGGAGTTTTAACCACTGTACTGTCAAGGGAAGTCCTGAAAATTTGAACTACTTTTTATTTACATTTAATATGGAACTAACAAAGAAACAAATGTAAGACTAATAAAATGCTTTCGTATTAAGGTAATACTTGTCAGGAAAGCACCCACCAAAGGATTTGATTATGAAAACCAAGTTAATGGCTTTGCAGAATACAACAAAAGAATAACGTTCTGCTATTTATAGTTCTCTTTAAATTTGGTAACATACACGCAACATAAAATGCTATAATTTTTAAGTGTACAATTGACTCGCCTTAATTATTTTTACAGTGTTATGAAAACACCACCACTTGCTCTAAATGTGTCATCACTCCCAACAGAAAGCCTGTACCCATTAAGCAATCGCTCCCCATCAGGACCCCCACAGCCATGAGACCATGTTTAAGTACAGTACTATGCCTCTGTTTTAACTGTTCAGAGCAAAGAAGATGATGCTCCGCTGATATCAAAATCATATCTGAAGAATTTGATTGAATCTTCCAACTTCATGGTATGCAAGGAAAAACCTACTGTTGAAATGACATGGAATCTAGGTCTCTGCAAACTGGACTACATACTTTTAACTGAGAGAAAATATGCAGTCTTTCTTGATTGCTGAATTTAATAAACAGTCAACAACTCGGTGTCAATACAACCCAAATCATTTGCAAAGGGAAATGATTCATCTTTTAAAGACACAAAATTTCATGAAGTTTTTGACAGTAGTGCTGGGCAAATGTATGTGATGCCATTAAACAAATGAAATGTGGCTATATAAGAACTAATGAATGCAAATAAGGATGATGATAAGACAGAAATCTGAAGAGAATGACTTAAGTATCAAGAGATGAGCAGCACTCTTTAAGACTGTATTATGAAAGAAGCCAAATTTAAAGAGAAAGAATTCTATTATTACTGGATAAGTGATAAGGATAAGTGAAAGTCACTCAGTCGTGTCCAACTCTTTGTGACCCCACGGACTATACAGTCCATGGAATTCTCCAGGCCAGAATACTGGAGTGGGTGGCCTTTCCCTTCTTCAGGGGGTCTTCCCAACCCAGGGATTAAACCCAGGTTTCCTGCATTGCAGGTGGATTCTTTACCAGCTGAGCCACAAAGGGAAGCCCAAGAATAATGGAGTGGGTAACCTATCTCTTCTCCAGCGGATCTTCCTGACCCAGGAATTGAGCCGGGGTCTCTGCTAAATTGCAGGCAGATTCTCTACCAGCTAAGCTACCAGGGAAACCCTATTATTACTGGATTTTGTTGAAAAAGTTATGCCAGGACAATTCATTTATTCAACTAACTACAACTGTAACTTAAATTCTGTTATATATAAAATACATTACTTTAATAATCTTTAGTTTTAGTTTTCCAGAAATAATCCTAATATGAGCTGTATATTCCTCCCCTCCATCTACTGCTTAACAAGCAAAATAATTTCTGCAGCCCATTTTCCAGGATCAATTATCTTTAGAAAATAAGAGCCTTCTGATTCTAAATGACTAGTCATCTATTTTCACTGCAAATTACAGAGCGACTAATATTTTAAAGTCTATTAAATTTTAGACTCTACTTTAAACCCCCTAAATCAGTAAGTTAAAACAGAATCTTCATTGTTATGCCTTTCTTGAGTAGTTGTCATGTAAACGAAGCCTAAGTTAGAGGCATTAAATATTACATGCCTCAGATAACAAGACTAACTCAAGAAATACGTAACAAAACTGGAAATATTACCAAATATTCAACTCAATAATTATTTTAAAAAGAAAAACGAAGTACTTACTGAATCATTATGTTTCTTATATAACGTACAAAACTGCTTTTGGTGGATCTCTCCAAAATTTTAATTATTGTTTATTCAAGATAGTATTTGGCAATGTTAAGAATGGAAATGGAGCAGAATAAGTTAAGAGAAATATTCTCTAATTTAAATATTTAGATTAATAGAGGAAGAAATGAAGTTTCGGAAACCAATTTAAGTCACAATGTTTCTTTGTGTTCTGGGGCATGACCAATAACCTCTCAATAGCTGATGCTCAGCAATTTTTCCCTGATGTCAGATAATCCATTTAGATCATGTTCACTTTTGAGTCTTTTTTTTTTCACTTTTGAGTCTTAACACAGACTAATAACATACTTTCCATTCTCCTATTGCTGTCACAGGAAACCCATTCATATTTGGTCACTCATTTATTTCCTCTAGAGACTAGATACTAGAAAAACATTTAAATAGATTTGAGTACTTTCTTCTCCAGACTTACTATATATCATCATCAAACATAATGTTTTGGATATTTTTTAGGTTTGTATTTGCATCCATTTCTGCTTTAAAGCAGAAACGTTTCAATAATCTGATTTACTTTTCAAATACATGAAATTTGTGATTAATAAAGTCTTTGAATCTTTTTGTGCAACTTAATTTCCCGCCAAATTTTACTTTAGAGAGTATATGTCTCTGTTCAAACTACACTGGAATCCTGTTGAGATTAAAAGATATTTACCTTGTGCGTTTGATAAATGATAATTGCATTATCAGCTAACGTTTCCACCACATGAAAGTTTTCTATAGTTGCTGCAATGAAGAGAAAATGTTAGTATAGTCAAAAAAATGTATTACCGTTTCCTAGTATGTGACTAATTCACTTACATTACGAATGGACATTATAGTAAAATGAAGAGGGTCTTGCTCTACCAAGGCTATATCCACATGGAAGGGAGTTTACATTTATTTAGTATTAGGGGTTATAGATGGTGGCAATGAGATCTAATCACCAGGAAACCTCATTTTCTTTGGCCCAGTATCCAGCTCCCACTGCAAGAAAGCAATTCTAATCATGGCTTCATTCAGTTCAGTTCAGTTCAGTCGCTCAGTCGTGTCCGACTCTTTGCAACCCCATGAATCGCAGCACGCCAGGCCTCCCTGTCCATCACCAACTCCCGGAGTTCACTCAGACTTTTACTAGGGCATAAATTATTCCCTAACGCCATGACCTCTCCCCTCTCTTATCATCCTTAATTTACTGAAGCTGAATAAATAAGCTGTTCACCTAGGTTTAGGTGACTATGTTTGTAAGCCTGAGGAGAACACCCCCGCCTCCACTGACACCACTCCCCTCACAGCTCCCCCCTTAATCTACAATTTATCACATAAACAAAACAGTATAGAAAAAAAGAAGATGATAAAATAGAAACCTTTTATTTTAGCCTTGGCTTTTCCACTAACTAGTTCTGTGGTCTTTAACATGTCACTTAGGCTATCTGAATTTTACTTTATTACCTACTTATCACATAGAACTGTAGTGGATTAAATGCTGTAATTCACTGAGAAGTATTTTATACAATGAAAAGCTCAGGTATTATCAGTCCCCTGTATGATTCTCCAGATAGTTTCTATAACTATCTGGAGTTTTTGACTTTGAAAACTATAGCTCAGATGAAGAAAACCAGGTTAGATTTGGTATTTAATTTAAAATTAAAAACTATCAAAATATAATAATGGCAGCTTACTTTCCCAATCATTGCGAACATCAACATTCCAGAAGTAATTGCAGACCTCGTGTCCTGTAACGCCTTTAACTGCATGGGTAGCTTTCAAAGGATCCAGAACAATCCCATTTTCTTCTACTTCTCTTCTATATACCTAGAGGATATATTTTAAAACATGTTTGAAAAACACTTATGGAACATAAATATTCTGCCAAAAGAAAAATTAAAATTTCAAACTATTAACAAAGACAGTACATAAAAATATTTAAAACTATAATTTCAAAGTATGCATATGTAATGAGTGAGAGCTAATAAAACATCAATTTAAATTAGACATTATTTACTGAACATTCTCAAAGACCATTCATCATGGCTAAGAAGGCCAAATACAGCTGGTTAGAACATTATCTCCTTAGGGATATGTTCGCTGCTGTATCCCCAGCATCTAGAACAGTATCTGAAACACAGAAGGCACTCAATTATTTGGTGAACCAATGATGGAATGCTAACATCGCATAAAGATCAATGATATCTTCTTTTTAAATACTGAGGTTGCATGCCTTAAGATCTATCTTGCTTTAAATACTGAGACTGTATAAATAAACTCCTGAACAAAATTAATTACTTCAAAATTATAGAGGATTTGGTACTTTAGCCAGTTCTGTAGTAAGTTCTTCTGAAAAACAAGGTTATCACAGAGGAAACCAGCTCTCAATTTATGGCGTGCCTATAGGGCCAGACACTGTTAGGCATTTCACGTAATTTCTCTCCAAAGTACCTTTCCTTACATATTTATTTATGTATGACTGATATTTTTCCAGGAACCAAAACTGGAAACTCTAGACTTGATTTCCTCCCTTAACATTTCACATAGCTTTTAAGCTTATCAGTAATCTATAAGACATCCAAAACTTGACTTTCCTACCTATCGTGCATCTTTCTAAGGTATGTTTTCATCACCTTGTATGTGAATCTCCTAAATGGTCTCTAGTTTCATATCCCTATGAGCCTAGCCCTTCTAAAATGTCACTCTGTATACGATGGCTAGCTCACTGCTACAGACAGTAACACATTCTGTTTAGTGGGTTATTTTATACACCCCATAAACCAGCCTCAATGCCTCTCTGTGTAAAGCTGTAGGAGCACTTTTTCTCCACCACTCACTTTAGGTAGACAGTGACTCCTGGCTTCTCTCACCCTTTCACTTCCCCTTCCTTGGGGGGAAACAGGGACACCTGAATGGTGAACACAGAAGGAGAGTCAGGCAGGCTTGGCTGAACCCCTTCTCCTGTGGGCAGGAAGTATGCTGGTCTGTTTTGGGGGCATGCTCTTGTGGGGGAAGGCCTCTGATCACCTAGTTATGTCAGAAAGATTATGTTTCATTCTGGGGTAACATACTAGTGTAAGACCTCGTGAAAGCTGGTCTTCATGTTCTCTAATCAGATTGTCAGAATTATAATTAACATACTGGTCTCTCATTTGCTTATCTCCTCTGATTTCTTAATTTGTTCCCTATTCAGGAGGAGAGTAAATTCCAACATCTAATACTGTATCTCACTTGTGAGAATAATTGTGGTCAAAAATCCGTACAAAACTCCTGAAAATAGAAATGCCTTCGCCTCACCTTTGTGATAACCTTATTTCCATTTCTAGTCATAGTCCTTGATGTAAAACAATCTGTCTCAAATCTGAGATCTCTTTCAATTTTTCTCCACTATTCACCTGTACTTTTCATTCAATGTTATCTGGTAGAGCTAAATAATTGTATCTTTTAAATGTCAATATCCTCCTTCCAACCAAAGTTTCAGCTTGGAGGGAGTCTTATTAAATATCTGTTTATCTTTAGCATTGTGCCTTGGGCATGAAGTAATCAAAAATTCAACGATACTGTTGTTGGTTTTCAACTGAACATTCATCTCTTGTCTCTTGCTCTTACTCTCTTACGCTTAGGGACATGAGCAAGATTAGCTAATCAATGTCCAAAAAAAAGAAGCGGTGAGAGAAAGAACAAGAAGTGAGGTACAGACCAAAGAGGGAAAAAAGTTAACACCTGGGCACAACATTCAGTATATTTAAAGTTAGAGTTAAGTCGCTCAGTTGTGTCCGACTCTTTGTGACCCCATGGACTGTAGCCCACCAGGCTCCTCCATCCAAGGGATTCTCCAGGCAAGAATACTGGAGTGGGTTGCCATTTCCTTCTCCATCAGTATATTTAAAGAGAGAGAAATACCCAGAGAGTCATTAGCTAATTGTGACTTGTTCATATCAAAACCCATTTTCTCCAAGTCCAAGGTAAAACAGAAAAATCTGTGTACAGATTTATAAAAAAATTATGTAAAAGCTAAACCAGCAAAGCAAAGAGACATTTTATTTCTCAGTATTTAGAGCTTCTTCAATCATACGTAATAGTTCACTTAAAAGAAAACTGTAAGTGCTCTCTTACTTAGATCAATAGTAGTAGTACAGTATGACTGCAACGGGCTGCAACTAGCCTGCAGGGAATTACCTTCATCTCCCCTTCTTCTACAACCAACTGCCAGTTAGCATCCCCACCTACATCCTGCAATGAATAGGTCATATGGTTCTGCACCATCTCTTCAACCTTAAAAAGAAAAACAGAACCGTAAGAATCCACGTCCAGTAATCTCTAAAACAGAACGGTATTCAGTTATTTCAGTTCAGAAAGGATGTTTTGAGAAAGCTAAGCAACCAAATGCACAAAGGTTAGTAGGTTTTATACAGCACTGAAGAGTTTTAGTCCACATTCCAGATATCATATCCAGGTTAATGACAAAAAGGAGAAATGTGGGGAAAGAAGGTGCTCCACTCTACTTAACACTGGCCTAACGTCCATCAAGTGACCAAAATATGTGTTTTCTAGAAAAAAGAACTACTCCTTCCTTTCCTACAATATGTACTCTTACAGAGATAATGTCTCAAAGCATAAAATCATGGAGCATTAAGCGTAAAAGTGGCACAAAGAGACCATCTAGTCCAGTGTTTCTGTATACTAAACAGAGATATTAGAAAGCTTGTTGTGTCAAGATTTCTCTACAAAAAGAAAATTTTTGTTATTATACTCCTCTTTTATCATGAATATAAGCCAACTTAAAAAATAACCAACCTCTCCATATATCTGATTTCATTTCATTATTCTACATTCTTTCTAAATTTCTAACTAAATTTCTTTTACTAAATTTAAATTGCAACCTCTGCTTTTAACTATCAAATTATCCTGACACATCTTTTATAAATAGAGTCAAATAGTTCTTATTCCCAGAATCCTCAATCAGATTAATTGGTAAGATCTCATTTAAGTGTTCTCTGGAAACCCTTCTAATATGAAACATGTTTATAAACAGAAATGAAGTGATAAACAGATTGTCTCTGAAGGAACTGGCACCTTTTCCATCTACACAGACAGTTTCTAAGTCCTACTTTCTTAACTTTTACTCATAATTTTGTTTTATAGAATATTAAAAAAAGGCAGAAAAGAATTGAAAAAAATATATATTATGCTTCAATTTTAAGATTTATTCCTAAGTTTGACAACTTGTTTTACATAAAGTCTATTACATTCATTAGGGAAACATAAGAACTAGGTTTACGTGTATTTTGAATTAAATACATTAATGATTTGGGGGCAGAGCTCTTAAAATTAGCCACTTTGAAGATATTGTTTTTCTGCATGTAAGGATGTTATCAATATGTTATTGTGATGTGTACACCAAGTTTCCTGGATTTCAGAAGGTATTTTTGGCTTCATAATTACTGAAAGTAGTTATGACTAAAAATGTCTCTTTAATTGGCAATGATCATCAGAAAAGTTTTTGGTAACAGTGTGTAGGCTGAAATTCTACAGTCTACGTTTGTACTAAATAAATGTTCCATAGTAACTTATTTCTTTACCCATAATCTTTGGTGTGAAGGGTATTGAGTTAGAGAATTGGAAGAAAATTTAAAACATGACTACTAGTCCATCTATAATTTTATAAAGCCTTAATTAGAAAACATAACTTCAAAGGCTGACTGGGAATAAAATCATTGTGTCTCTAAAATTCTGAAATCTGCTTTGAGAGGTTCAGGATGACTAATGTAGAATTCCAAGTTACAAATAGTCACATACCAAAGGTATCTTATTAGAGGAAGAACAAAGCAAGTCCCAGTTGAGTGAAGTCGCTCAGTCGTGCCAACTCTTTGCGACCCCATGGACTGTAGCCTGTCGGGCTCCTCCGTCCGTGGGATTCTCCAGGCAAGAGTGCTGGCGTGGACTGCCATTTCCTCCTGCAAGTCCCAGTGAGCATGCACAAACAGAGCCTCCACAGCAGCCTGGCCTAGGCCTGGTCTTGAGCCACACCACTGGGAGACTAATCGCTTTTAGGTATCAAGATCTTAGAGATCTTCAGATCTGGGTAGGTACATACTTTTTCTGTAGGCTACCAGGAGTTAAGAACGCCTATATTTATCATGAGATTAGAGGTAGAAAGAAAGATTTCTCCCAAAGAGGCCCTACTTTAAATGGATTATTTGTGAAAGAAGAATGTTAAGGATTTTATTCTGCTAAAAAAACAAAGAGAGTTCTGTTTAAAAGAACTTTAGTGCCATTTAGCTCTTTTGTTGAAAAAATATGCAGGTAATTGTGTTTCTATTTGGGAGAGTATTCCTAAATTAGTTATTTCAAATGTCTGAAAGATGATAAGCTGTTTTTGATTTGTGTTTTTATGCAAAAGAAACCAGATTCCACAAATAAACTGATAGGAGGTAACTTAAGTTTGAAACAGTGCACAGTAAATGTTTTTAACATTGTCTTGCTAGATAGATGAAGCAACAGAATTCCTATTATAGCTATCATTGCCATCTATGGAAAAGTTTTCAGTCTTTTGTCCTCATTACTTCCTTAAGAGGGCTTGAAAACATCCAACAGAGAAACAAACAAGATGTAGTCACTACTGTGCTCCTAGGAAATTAACAAAACTAATGAAGTACCGAACTACTGTATTAGCCATGTCTTCAAAGCCTTCACCAAGGAATCTTTATCCATTAGGGTATATTCCTTGAAGTAATAATATTAAGGTTACAAAGAAAGATGATACCAGTAAAATCTCACTGTAATGAATTTTATCTTAAAATATGCAGTATCAATGTTACTACAGGGACAATGGCTTGGGCCTTTGTGACCACACTCATATTTCAGATATAAACATGCTCCATTTACTGTTTCCAGTTATGACTCTATACTAAAATTAAGTGTAACGCTAGGGACAATTAATTGGATGACATGAATAAACATTTGCTCAAATTTCTACCTTATCATGTTCAAAGTCTGATATACTAGAAAATAATGTTACTAGAAGTATCTATCACTTAAAAACAAGAAGGGTGAATTTTAGCCTAAGTGTAATTTCAGGAATTGTGTCCCTGGTTTTTTGCACCTTGAGCTGAAAATGGTAAGGTGACATAAACAGCATCTTATAGCAAATGAACTATGGCACTCCAATTCTTACCTTTTCTTTAACTTCACATTTCAATCACTCAGTATGCCATTTTAGAAGGCTAGCTCTAAACAAAATTGTCCTTTGATGGCACAACAAAAATGTAATCAACAAAAGTCTCAGAAGGGCTCAAACAGAGTTTAAACCTCTTTTTCTTATCCATGTGAAAGGAATACAACTATGCTTACTGTTACAGGGCCATAAAGGGATCTGCTGGACACAATAATTTATTAATAACAAATTAACAGTATACTGTTAACCTAAAAGAAAAATGGTCAAGTTGATATGAATAGTCAATTCACTGAAGAACGCAAACAGTCAAGGAGCAAAAATAACACTTCTAGTCTATCACATTGGCAAATATTAACTAAATTATAATATTCAGTGTCAGGATAGCAAAAGACAACTGACCCGGGAGTGTATCTGGTTCAGCTTCTTTAATGGACAATCTCGCAATAAGAATAAAAAAGCTTAGGTATGTGCATGGCCTCTGTCCCAAAATTTCTTCTAGAAATACATTCTAAGAAAATAATTGGATAAATGTACCATGATGTATTTACAGAGAAGGCCTATCTACAGGGAGGCCTAGGTAGCACTATTTATTAAATAATAGAGACTAACTGAAAATAAATGTTCAATATTAGGTGGTAAATCTAACATGCATATTCATACAACAGACAAGGAGATCTAGACCTATATTTACCGATGGGAAGATGGGTCCAATTACAGGTGTTTCAAAACAAAACAAAACAAAAAAATGCTAGTTTTTATACAAAACAATATATATAGAATTATCTACACTGGTAGGAAAAAACTATTACTGAGGTATGTGATTTTACTTAATATACATATATATTAAAAAAGAATATGTATAAGAATATTAATAGTGATCTATTATTTTAGACTACATTCTAGTTCAGCTAAATTAGCATTTATCAGCATAAAAGTAATTAGCAATTTTATTTTATATAATAAAAAAGGGAGGGGTGAAATAGAGAATTACCACAACAGTAAAGTTATTAAGGACAAAAGTGGGCAAAAGCTTTACACAGACTTTTTTTTGCAATGGTGATTCTCATCATACATTAACCCGTAGATGCACTACCCACCCTTTGATTTTCTTTTTCCCAACTAAGGATGCTTTTTATTTTCCTTTGGTCTGTTGAGTTGACACCTTTACATGGTTAACTGTGGTATAGAAATAAATGTGGCAAAAAAGATCCATTTAGGAATCTAATTCTTTCCTACTTTCTATACCTTTCATTTAGGGCTTATTCATTTCCAACACCTGCCCAAAAGATTCATGTGTTACTACTAATTTCCTAGTGCTGTGCTTAGTCGCTCAGTCGTGTCCAACTCTTCGTGACCCTATGGACTATAGCCTGCCAGGCTCCCCCGTCCATGGGGATTCTCCAGGCAAGAGTACTGGAGTGGGTTGCCATGCACTCCTTCAGGCAGATTCTTTACCAGCTGAGCTACCAGGGAAGCCCAATTTCCTGAGAGTCATATATTTTATTTGAAGTTATTTTCAGGGGCAATCTCAGTTTTACCTTTAATTATCCTCTTTAAGCAGGACTATGACCATTATATGTCAACAAGAACAAAGTGATCATGAGCCAGTATTTGTATGTAGATGGCATAGCCAAATTAATCAATAGTTAACTGCCAGAGCCCAAGTCTGCTAACGACAACAAATACTTTAGCAAGACAGTAAATACTTAGAGAGACCTCAATGCTATTGCTCTTAATTTCCCCTTTGGGCATATAAAAGAGCAGAATAATCAAAAGCTTTTAAAAACAGAACCAGATCAATCATGAGCACTGTACATTAGGAAAAAAAATACTAGAAAGATTTTTCTCAACTGAGTCACACAAGAAACTAGGTGAAGAAGTAAGCTGCATTTGGAAGTTTTGTAAAAATCTGGGCACCTGCTCCTTGACATTTCACTTGTATCTGAAGGCTTTCAGCCATTTTATATACTCTATAACTAAAGTCCAGGTCTGGGTTCTGAAGCCCTAATAAACAGTTCAAATTCTTTTCTTGCTCTCATTACATTTTCTTTAATTTATAGCCTGTATATTTCTCTATTTTAAGAAAAAATAGTGACCAGTAATGATGTCTTTTAAAGAGTCTGTTATTTTATTATTTCAATGCAAGGTGGAGCTTAGCAAATAAACCAGTCTCCCAGTATTATCCAGTTTGGTCACTGATTTATTGTAAAATAAAAGTCACTATTTTAAAAGCATGCATAAATGAATTAGCAGGAGGTGATAAATATTGTAATAAATCTGGCTAAGGGTAATTTCTGAGGAACTGATCTATGTCTTTCCCAAAAATGTTCAAGGAGAAAAAAGCTAGAAAAGTCAGAAAAAAATCTGAGTCATAAACAATTTATTACATAGTTGAAAACTAATATAAATTTTATTCATACACCTGGTTTAAACTGATTTTTAAAGATCATTTACTGGAAAACTTAGAGGAAAAAATAAGGCAGATAATTTTGATTAGCTCAAAGAAATACTATGACAATGATAAAAGCTCATTTACTGAGCACTTCCTCCACGCTCGGTTCCAGCACTAACACAGTCCCAGCTAGATGACAGAAGCAAAGCACAGAGGAGTTAGAAAAGCTGTCAAATATTATGCAGGAGACCAGATTTAAACTTGGTCATTTTGACTAGAGTTCAGGTTCTTAACATATGATGACATATCACAAACGAAATGCAATCACCATAAAAATATAAGGTTGAAAGGCACGTATGTGAAGATTAAAAAAAATTTTTGAACCTAATGCTGATGCAAAAATATCCTTCTGTTGGTACTTTTGATTTTATTATGAGGGCAGAGACTGCGTGCATCCAAATCCCTATCCTAAATTCCTAAATGATGCTGATACTAAATAATTTAAAATCAATTTCCATAGATTTATCATATGGACAGGAACACTCATTTCCAAGGGTAATCTACCTAAGGAAAATACAACCAATTCAACAAAACTTATAATGGTAATGAGGCAAATTTTATTTTAAAAGTTATTTCCCTGCTGAATATATTATGAGATATTTTAAACTATATTGGAAGTGAGACTTGAAACCCACTTTGATGCTGTAACATATCCTATAGACCATGTTCACAAAAGTTGCTGAATCCTGTCTGAAGAAACAGATATCACAGGATAGTTAAAAACCAGATACCTTCTAGTAGCTTCAGTTCAATTTGAAATCTTTCAGGAGTACCTCCTATATGGTGAAATTCCAAGCTATTCACAACAGAGGATACAAAGGGCACATGCATGCCTGACAAACTATTTAGTAGATAAGGAAGGCTTGTTTAATGCTTGATGTTACTATTTTAAAATTCAAACCAAAACAAGTGGCCTAATCAAAAGACTTCTAGGAACTGGGAAAGCAGGCTGAAATATAGCACAGAAAGACTCAAGTCCACTCTATACGTTCATACAGTACCTGGGAGCTGAATCTGTGAACATCGTCAGAGGCACTGACTAGATCAATGGAAGACATGGAGGAAGAGCGACTATAAGGCTACCAGAGACAGACAAAGAAAAAACCAAGTAATCAGAACAAAGGCACAACAGAGCGTTCAGTACCAACTTCCAAACACAAGATAAAGAGAGAGAACAAAGCACTATACGAAGCAGGCTCAGCAGCGAGTGCTGACTGCATGCACCTATTATGTGTACGCTCCAAAATCTTTCTATAAAGAATGCAGGCTGCCAATAATACAAAATGGTACCACTTAACCCCAGAGAAAAAAGATTTAATATCGCTGGCCACGTTTCTCATTAACTGTTTTGGACAAGCCATTCCCTATCCCCCACCCTTCTTTTCCCTTAAATAAAAACGGAAGAACATTATATTCAGAAGATTTCTAACAGTTTTTGGAGGATGTCTATGGAAGAACACATGTAATACCAAAAAAAAAAAAAATCTCATTACTTAAATTCAGGAAAATGAACAAAACTTATGTAAGAGGGTAGTTTCATCAACAGTGAAGAATATAGCATATACTTTCAGTAAACTCTGGCATTAGCTTACCTTTTGGACAAATCTATGAGTCCCCACAGAAGAAAAGGCATCTCCAGATGGCATTGAAGTAGACCAATGTAACCTGACCTTTTCACTCTGCGACTAAGAAAGCACATAATTTTAAACAGGAAGGTTACAAAGTGTATTTTGCAACTTAAGAGAGGATAATATAACATTTAATTACTTAACAGTTTAGTATTTATAAATATTTGAATTCTCTTCCCCAAATAACCCAGATTAAAACAAAAGGAAAAACACAGTGAAGGGGAAAAAACTAAACAAAAAAACCTTCAACACCAAAAAAACCAAATACAAGGACGGTATTTCAGATGCTACATTTTTGGCACCCAAAATGAGAACTCACTTAGGAACTGAAAGTTTTAGAGTTCTGCATGTTAAAAAATGGGAAATGAGATCTATAAAATGAACATGAAAAGCAAACAGCCACTGTTGCAGACCACTTACCTTGGGTAGACAGACCAGTAAATGGGCACTATCAACTCAAAAACAATGCCCAACACGAGAGCTGTGAGCCAAGTTTCACTTGGGGCAAAAGGAGGACCACAGCCTAGGAGGCAGCATGTCAGATAGCGCGGAGACACTGCTCCACAGAGGCAGTGAGGGAAGATCAGCATATTTGTGATTTTGGTGAAGGGGGAGTACATGTAATCAAATGCATTTTTGCATATTTCAGCTAGTCACCAGTAGCAGATATCACCATGAAGGAATTCCGTGAACTGGACTCATAAAATCACGTCCTAAAGTTATCTATTTGAAGGCCTATTCTGTCAATTTTCCCAGAGCACAGAGTGCCTCATTCCTCCTCTCCAACCTGTGCTCTGTTTAGGGAGTGCTGAAGGACAGCAGTTGCAGCAGCACCTGTGATTTAATCCGTGTAGAGGCAGGTGGCAAGTGCCCATCTGTAGCTGACAGCATAATAGCCTTCACTGCCTTTAAAATCAAAAGGAATAAACAAGCCAATTTTTGTATGCAAGTTAATTTAGGGTATACAACTGACACACATGACTTATAAGATGCTTATAGTCTTGAGAAGAATAACTGAAATTCAAGCATAAGTACCATCTAGTGGTTCAGTTCAGTTCAGTTCAGTCACTCAGCCATATCAGACTCTTCATGACCCCATGGACTGCAGCACACCAGGCCTCCCAGTCCATCATCAACTGCCAGAGCTGGCTCAAATTCATGTCCATTGAGTCAGTGATGCCATCCAACCGTCCCATCCTCTGTCATCCCCTTCTCTTCCTGCCTTCAGGTGGCCAAAGTACTGGAGTTTCAGCTTCAGCATCAGTCCTTCTAATGAACATTCAGGACTGATTTCCTTTAGGATGGACTGGTTGGATCTCCTTACCGACCAAGGGACTCTCAAGAGTCTTCTTCAACTCCACAACTCAAAAGCATCAGTTCTTCAGCACTCAGCTTTCTTTATGGTTCAACTCTCACATCCATACATGACTTCTGGATAAACCATAGCTTTGATTAGACGGACCTTTGCTGGCAAAGCAATGTCTCTGCTTTTTAACATGCTGTCTAGGTTGGCCATAACTTTTCTTCCAAGGAGTAAGCATCTTTAATTTCATGGCTGCAGTCACCATCTGCAGTGATTTTGGAGTCCAAGAAAAGAAAGTCTGTCACTGTTTCCATTGGTTCCCCATCTATTTGTCATGAAATGATGTGACCGGATATCATGATCTTAGTTTTCTGAATGTTCAGTTTTAAGCCAACTTTTTCACTCTCCTCTTTCACTTTCATCAAGAGGCTTTTTAGCTCCTCTTTCCTTTCTGCCATAAGGGTGGTATCATCTGCATATCTGAGGTTATTGATATTTCTCCCGGCAATCTGGATTCCAGCTTGTGCTTCTTCCAGCCCAGCATTTCTCATGATGTACTCTGTATATAAGTTAAATAAGCAGGGTGACAACATACAGCCTTGACGTACTCCTTTCCCGATTTGGATTCAGTCCATTGTTCCATGTCTAGTCCTAAGTGTTGCATCTTGACCTGCATACAGATTTTTTAGGAGGCTTATAAAGTGGTCTGGTAAACCCATCCCTTGAAGAATTTTCTAGTTTGTTGTCATCCACACAGTCAAAGGTTTTAGCCTAGTCAATGAAGCAGAAGTAGATGTTTTTCTGGAACTCTCCTGCTTTTTCTATCATCAAACAGATGTTGGCAATTTGATCTCCTGTTCCTCTGCCTTTTCTAAATCCAGCTTGAACATCTGGAATTTCTCCGTTCACATACTCTTGAAGCCTGACTTGGAGAATTTTGACCATTACTTTGCTAGCGTGTGAGATGAGTGCAATTGTATGGCAGTTTGAGCATTCTTTGGCATTGCCTTTCTTTGGGACTGGAATGAAAACTGACCTTTTCCAGTCCCTTGGCCACTGCTGAGTCTTCCAAATTTGCTGGCACATTGAGTGTAGCACTTTCACAGCATCATCTTTTAGGATTTGAAGTAGCTCAAATGGAATTCCATCACTTCCACTAGCTTTGTTTGTAGTGATGCTTCCTAAGACCCACTTGACTTAGCATTCCAGGATGTCTGGCTCTAGGTGAATGATCACACCATCATGGTTATCTGGGTTATAGAGATCTTTTTTGTATAGTTCTGTGTATTTTTGCCACCTCTTCTTAATACCTTCTGCTTGTTAGGTCCATACCATTTCTGTCCTTTATTGTGCCCATCCTTGCATGAAATGTTCCCTTGGTTATCTCTAACTTTCTTGAAGAGATCTCTAGTTGTTCCCATTCTATTGTTTTCCTCTATTTCTTTGCACTGGTCACTTAGGAAGGCTTTCTTATCTCTCCTTGCTATTCTTTGGAAGTCTGCATTCAGATGGATATATCTTCCCTTTTCTCCTTTGCCTTTTGTATCTCTTCTTTTCTCAGCTATTTGTAAGGCCTCCTCAGACGGCCCTTTTTCCTTTTTGCATTTCTTTTTCTTGGGGATGGTTTTCATCACAGCCTCCTTCCTGTACAATGTTAGGAACCTAGTGGTAATATATGGTACCATCTAGTGGTAATGCATGGTAACTGCACTGTTGCAGAATTAAGGTAAAGTGAAAAAGTGAAAGAAAGTCAAAGTGCTAGTTGCTCAATCTCGTGTCTGACTCTTAGGGACCCCATGTACTGTAGTTCACCAGGCTCCTCCATCCATGGAATTCTCCAGACAAGAATACTGGAATGGGTAGCCATTCCCTTCTCCAGGGGATCTTCCCAACCCAGGGATTGAAACTGGGTCTCCTGCACTGCAGGCAGATTCTTTATCATCTGAGTCACAGGGAAGCCTCTAAAGATGGTGAAGACACAAATTAATCTTGAAACTGAGTTGAAGGATTTAAGAAATACTTCCCTTCAATTTCCCAGAAGGGGCTTGGTATAACTGCTGTGAATTTAATGATGATAAAACACTAAGCAAAGTTAAAAGTGAGGAAGTAATTATGGTGAAGGTAGTGAAAGCAATAAGTGAGTTAACAATAAAAACTGAATGGTACTAACGTAGAAGAAAAATAAATTCTTGGTCATCTTCCTTTTGAATTCATATAGTATTTGGTGATGAAGAGAAATTCAAAGAGACTGTTTTACTCAGAGCAAATATATGCTTTGTATTAATAGAATGATAATAAAATTGGATAATCATAATAGAATTATAATAAAATTGGCTGAGAGAAGTATAATCTCACATATGCAGATGACACCACCCTTATGGCAGAAAGTGAAGAAGAACTAAAGAGCCTCTTGAAAGTAAAAGAGGAGAGTGAAATAGCTGGCTTAAAATTCAACATTCAGAAAACAAAGATCACGGCATCCAGTCCCATCATTTCATGGCAAATAGATGGGGAAACAATGGAAAGAGTGATAGACTTTATTTTTTGGGGGCTCCAAAATCACTGCAGATGGTGACTGCAGCCAT
Organism: Redunca redunca; assembly: GCA_006410935.1. Classification (NCBI taxonomy): domain Eukaryota; kingdom Metazoa; phylum Chordata; class Mammalia; order Artiodactyla; family Bovidae; genus Redunca; species Redunca redunca. The sequence continues at coordinate 203,691 of SJYQ01006226.1, read as the reverse complement.
GAAATTTAAAGAAGCTTGCTCCTTAGAAGAAAAGCTATGATCAACCTAGACAGGGTATCACAAAGCAGAGATATTACTTTGCCAACAAAGGTCTGTAGTCATGTATGGATGTGAGAGTTGGGACTATAAAGAAGGCTGAGTACCGAAGAATTGATGCTTTAGAACAGTGGTGCTGGAGAAGACTCTTGGGAGTCCCTTGGACTACAAGGAGATCCAACCAGTCCATCCTAAAGAAAATCAGTCCTGAATATTTATTCATTAGAAGGACTGCTGCTGAAACTGAAACTCCAACGCTTTGGCCACCTGATACGAAGAACTGACTCATTGGAAAAGACCCTAATGCTGGGAAAGATTGAAGGTGGAGGAGAAGGGGATGACAGAGGATGAGATGGTTGGATGGCATCACTGACTCGATGGACATGAGTTTGAGTAAGCTTCGGGAGATGGTGATGGACAGGGAAGCCTGGTGTGCTGCAGTTCATGGGGTCGCAAAGAGTCTGACACGACTAAATGGCTGGACTGAACTGAAAACTGAATACTTCAAAGAGAAAAGGCAGAATATCTCCATTCAATATCACGCTATTTATGCATGTTTCATTTAAACAATTATTAGTCTTCTTTCTATTGCTTGAAAATTGATCAATAAAGAAAGTGACTTATAAAGGTTCTTCTATATTTGTGACTCAATGTAGACACAGTTCATTTCTAGGTTATTAGGATCATGATTTCAAATTCTATTTATATGAAATATACACCAAGGATTTTTAAAACTTTTAAAAATTTACATACCTGTTCTTCTATTTTATCTTGTCTGTCAAGAGCAGCTTCAACAGCATCAAAGAACTCCTCTTCATTAATCAAACTGTTTGGGCCTTCCTATTTAGACACACAGTGGGGAAAAAAAAGCAGTTGATTCAAGAAATAGAAAACAGTGATAGTCCTGGCATTAACTCTTGGAGAAAATTTAAAAGTGAGCTGTCAAACATTTTGGAACCAGTTAGTACACTAAGATAATACACAAAGATGAACAACGTATGTTCTATGCAAAACCACTAGTGTTCCAATTAATTCACTCACTTGGTACTCAAACACTTACTATATATTCACCAACACTGTGTTAGGGCACATACAGTTAGCAGGGGGTTAATGAACTATAGCCAATATGCTCTATACAAAATCACTAGTGTTACAATTAATTCACTCACTTGGTACTCAAATACTTACTATGTATTCACCAAGACTGTGTTAGGGCAGATACAGTTTAACAGGGGGTTGGTGAACTACATGGCCAATTCTAGTCCACTGTCTCCTTTCAGAACAGCCTTTAAGCTCAGCATTTCATTTTTAAGTGGTTGAGAAACAAGAGAGTACCATTTCAAAGAATTCCCTGGTGGTCCAGTGGTTAGGTCTCTGCACTCTGCCTGATGAGGGTCCAAGTCCAATCTCTGTTTGGGAAACTAAGACCCCACAAGTGGAGCGGTGTGCTCCCAAGCCCCAAATCATGGCATGGGAATTGTGTGGAATTAGAGCCTTCCTGGGACATAATCACGCTCACTCACTTATGGACTGCCCATGTCTGCGTTCATGCTACAGTGGCAGAGCTGAGCACCTGTAACCTGAGCACTTGTCAGAAACCATATAAAATTGCAGGAAGGTTTTAAGGACAAAGTTGCAGAAGATCTATAGCCAATGAAAAGTACCAACAGAGTTTCTGACAGGGATCTTCCTAGGCAAAGACAATTACATCAGTTCAGTCGCTCAGTCGTGTCCGACTCTTTGCGACCCATGAACCACAGCACGCCAGGCCTCCCTGTCCATCAACATATCCCGGAATTCACTCAGACCCACGTCCATCAAGTCCGTGACGCCATCCAGCCATCTCATCCTCTGTCTTCCCCTTCTCCTCCTGCCCCCGATCCCTCCCAGCATCAGTCTTTTCCAATAAGTCAACTCTTCGCATGAGGTGGTCAAAGGACTGGAGTTTCAGCTTTAGCATCATTCCTTCCAAAGAAATCCCAGGGCTGATCTCCTTCAGAATGGACTGGTTGGATCGCCTTGATGTCCAAGGGACCCTCAAGAGTCTTCTCCAACACCACAGTTCAAAAGCATCAATTCTTCGGTGCTCAGCCTTCTTCACAGTTCAACTCTCACATCCATACATGACTACTGGAAAAACCATAGCCTTGACTAGACGGACCTTAGTTGGCAAAGTAATGTCTCTGCTTTTGAATATACTATCTAGGTTGGTAATAACTTTTCTTCCAAGGAGTAAGCGTCTTTTAATTTCCTGGCTGCAGTCACCATCTGCAGTGATTTTGGAGCCCAAAAAAATAAAAGTCTGACACTGTTTCTACCGTTTCCCCATCTATTTCCCATGAAGTGATGGGACCAGATGCCATGATCTTTGTTTTCTGAATGTTGAGCTTTAAGCCAACTTTTTTGTTCTCCTCTTTCACTTTCATCAAGAGGCTTTTNTTCCCAGCATCTGAGTCTTTTCCAATGAGTCAGCTCTTCGCGTGAGGTGGCCAGAGTACTGGAGTTTCAGCTTCAGCATCATTCCTTCCAAAGAAATCCCAGGGCTGATCTCCTTCAGAATGGACTGGTTGGATCTCCTTGCAGTCCAAGGGACGCTCAAGAGTCTTCTCCAACACCACAGTTCAAACGCATCAATTCTTCGGCGCTCAGCCTTCTTCACAGTCCAACTCTCATATCCATACATGACCACAGGAAAAACCATAGCCTTGACTAGACGGACCTTAGTCGGCAAAGTAATGTCTCTGCTTTTGAATATACTATCCAGGTTGGTCATAACTTTTCTTCCAAGGAGTAAGCGTCTTTTAATTTCATGGCTGCAGTCACCATCTGCAGTGATTTTGGAGCCCCAAAAAAATAAAGTCTGAAACTGTTTCTACCATTTCCCCATCTATTTCCCATGAAGTGATGGGACCAGATGCCATGATCTTCGTTTTCTGAATGTTGACCTTTAAGACAACTTTTTCACTCTCCTCTTTCACTCTCATCAAGAGGCTTTTTAGCTCCTCTTCACTTTCTGCCGTAAGGGTGGTGTCATCTGCATATCTGAGGTTATTGATATTTCTCCTGGCAATCTTGATTCCAGCTTGTGCTTCACCCAGTCCAGCGTTTCTCATGATGTGCTCTGCATAAAAGTCAAATAAGCAGGGTGACAATATACAGCCTTGACGTACTCCTTTTGCTATTTGCAATCAGTCTGTTGTTCCATGTCCAGTTCTAACTGTTGCTTCCTGACCTGCATACAGATTTCTCAAGAGGTAGGTCAGGTGGTTTGGTATTCCCATTTCTTTCAGAATTTTCCACAGTTTATTGTGATCCACACAGTCAAAGGCTTTGGCATAGACAATAAAGCAGAAATAAATGTTTTTCTGGAACTCTCTTGCTTTTTCCATGATCCAGCGGATGTTGGCAATTACATCACAGAGAAAGAAAAGCTGAACTGATGCTTGAAAGCCTGCTTAGAACGGTAGAGCAGTGGCTCTCAGTCACTTGAGGAACTGCCTGGGGAACTCATTAAAATGAAAAGTCCCAGGCCCCAATTCACAGAAATTACTTTTTAGTAGGTCTTGGGTAGAGCCAGGAATATGCATGTTATTAAGTCCTCCAAGCAGTTCTAATGCAAGTAGAACCTCAGCTGCATCACAAGATAAAAATACCAAGAATAACAGCAAAATGGAAACAAGCAAGGTATGTATACATCTTACAGTGATAAAACACATTTAAGTGGACTGAACAACAAGTAGACTATAAGCGGAACAATGGCACTATTGGGGTCCAGAGTAGGCTACCCCATGGTTCTTAATGGCATATTGACTATTTTGAATTAAAGTTACATAAGAAATGGCCAATGCAAGAGGAACACTCTGACACTCCAGTCTCTCTGAAAACAGGAAACAAATCTCATGTGAAATGTGCATTCCCTGCCTCTAGAGGTTGCTTTGTTGTTGCTGTTTAGCTGCTAAGTTGTGTGACTTCCAATCCCATGGATTATAGCCCGCCAGGCTCCTCTGTCCATGGAACTTTCCAGGCAAGGATATTGGAGTGGGCTGCCATTTCCTCCTCCAGGGGACCTTTCTGACCCAGGGATCAAGCCCTGGTGGATTCTTCACTTCTCAGCCACCGTCCAAGGCCCCATCATCCTATCAATTCCTCAAAAATTTATTGTTTCTTTGCTGAATGAGCATAAAAGCTGACTGCTTTGGCTTCTTTTTAGGTCCCATTTCTGTGAGACTCTGCCATGCAGATGAATTAAACTTTGTTTTTCTCTTGTTAATCTGTCTCATGTCAATTTTATTATTAGTCCAGCCACAAGAACTCAAGGAGGGTAGAGGGGGAACTATTCCTCTCCCCAGCAGGTTCATATTATGGTTAAACTGAAGGCCAAAAAGGCAGGCTTGGGTTTAAGTTTCCTAAATTTTTAAATATACAAAATAAGACAAATGAACTATTGTGGGTCTGTCTGGAATCTCCCAATTAAGACTGAAAATTCCAAGTCACCACAACTCCATTAAAAAGTCTGTAGTAACTCATCCCTACCCTGCCACAGCCTGGGGCCCCACAAGAAGAGCGGGAGGAACTGCGCTCCAGCGCTTCTCTATTTGGCACAGGCCTATCAGAAATCCTGGTTCAGGGCGACAGTTCTAGAGGATCCTGTGAAAGTCACTTCAAAACCCCCCTGAACTTTTTAGTTTAACTACAACATACATAAAAGTGCACATCTCAATGAATTACCAAAGTATCTGTTTGGCACGTGTATTATTCTGAGCTAGCTAAAAACAAACAAAGGCCTGAAAAATTCAGGAAGAAACTTTTGATTTTCCCCTCTCATGATCTAAAAAAGTTTTAAATAGAGTGTGCCGAGAACACAGCAATCACTAGAGAGATCTGCGTGGAATGTAGGCTAGATGTTATGAGGGAAACTCGGCAGGATCTAGAGACCAGAGCCTGCAGTGTGCCACACTTTCTGCGTGGCCCAGCAAATACTGGTTTACCAAACATCTGCTTTTCCGTCTTGATGTGAATTACCTTACCCGTCTTTTAAGTTCCAAACCACTATGTCCCCATCTTTTGTCTTTAGCTGAAGATGGTATTTAAGGTGAGAGTTTCGGCCATTTTGGGGGGTTACTCAGTTTCCCTGGATTTCTCCCACATAGACATATCATTAAACCTTGATTTTCTCCTGACTTTCTCCTGTTAATCTGTCCTTTGTCAATTTAATTTGTCAATTTTTTAGATGAGCCAGAAAAAACAAAGAAAGGTAGAGGAAGATTTATTCCTCCCTAACATAACCCTCTAATGACCAGCTATATCATGAAGAAGAGTCCTGCAGGATTCCCTTTATAAAGCCAAAACATTTCGGACACTCAAATGTCAACAGAATCACTTTGGTCTCTGTTGCTGTTACAAAACCATAAAATACCTAAACTCTATTCTGAACTCAAAGGTTTTCTAATGATTTTTAAATTCTACTGATCATAACCATATCTATACTTTAAGAAGTTATAATGCTCATTCAATCTATTCAAGAGTCAGAGTCTCAGGAGTCTACCAATTGGGAACTACAGAGTGTTAAAAATCTGAGAAAGAATTGGAATAAATTTTCCTTTACTAAAATACTTAAGTTCTCACTGCAAAAAAAAAAAATTGTAAAAATGTAAGGTGATAGATGTTGTGATCATGTTACAGCATCCATGTATAGTGAAAGTTCCTCAGTCATGTCCAACTCTCTGCAACCCCGTGGACTGTATAGTCCATGAATTCTCTAGGCCAGATTACTGGCATAGGTAGCTTTTCCTTCTCCAGGGATCAAACCCAGGTCTCCCCACTGCAGGCAGACTCTTTACCAGCTGAGCCACAAGGGAAGCCCAAGAATACTGGAGTAGGTAGCCTATCCTTTCTCCAGGGGATCTTCCTGAGCCAGGAATTGAACCGGGGTCTCCTGCATTGCAGGTGGATTCTTTACCAGCTGAGCTATCAGTTCAGTTCAGTTCAGTCGCTCAGTCATGTCCGACTCTTTGCAACCCCATGAATTGCAGCATGCCAGGCCTCCTGGTTCATCACCAACTCTCAGAGTTTAGCCAAACTCATGTCCATCGAGTCGGTTATGCCATCCAGCCCATCTCATCCTCCGTCATCCCCTTCTTCTCCTATCCCCAATCCCTCCCAGCATCAGGGTCTTTTTCAATGAGTCAAGTTTTTGCATGAGGTGGCCAAAGTATTGGAGTTTCAGCTTCAGCATCATTCCTTCCAAAGAAATCCCAGGGCTGATCTCCTTCAGAATGGACTGGTTGGATCTCCTTGCAGTCCAAGGGACTCTCAAGACTCTTCTCCAACACCACAGTTCAAAAGCATCAATTCTTCGGCCTTCAGCTTTCTTCACAGTCCAGCTCTCACATCCATATATGACCACAGGACAAACCATAGCCTTGACTAGACGGACCTTAGTCGGCAAAGTAATGTCTCTGCTTTTGAATATGCTATCTAGGTTGGTCATAACTTTCCTTCCAAGGAGTAAGCGTCTTTTAATTTCATGGCTGCAGTCACCATCTGCAGTGATGGAAGCGTGTGTGTGTGTGTGTGTGTGTGTGTCTGCAGTGATGGAAGCCCATGTTACACTGCACACCTTAAACTTACACAATGCTATATGTTAATTATATTTCAACAAAGTTGTAAATAAATAAATGTCTTCTGAAATAAAAACAAAAAGCTTAACTTTTCTATCTCATTAAGTTTACCAAGGGAAAGAGCTATTTATTGCTAAGTCTATGGGTCACTTCAGAGTCTTTATCTTACTTGCCCTATTAGCAGAGTTTCTTATGTTAATGATCTTCATTGGGGCCATCATCCTCCTCAATTCAGTCAGTTCAGCTGCACAGTTGTGTCCAACTTTGTGACCCCATGGACTGCAGCACACAAGGCTTCCCTGTCCATCACCAACTCCCGGAGCTTGCTCAAACTCATGTCCATTGAATCAGTGATGCCATCCAACCATTTCATCCTCTATCATCCCCTTCTCCTCCCGCCTTCAATCATTCCCAGCATCAGGGTCTTTTCTAATGTGTCAGCTCTTCACATCAGGTGGCCAAAGTATTGGAGCTTCAGCTTCAGCATCAGTCCTTCCAATGAATATTCAGGACTGATTTCCTTTAGGATGGACTGGTTGGATCTCCTTGCAGTCCAAGGGACTTTCAGAAGTCTTCTCCAACACCACAGTTCAAAAGCATCAATTCTCCAGCACTCAGCTTTCTTTATAGTCCAACTCTCACATCCATACATGACTAGCAGAAAAACCATAGTTTTGACTAGATGGACCTTTTTTGACAAAGTAATGTTTCTGCTTTTTAATACACTGTCTAGGTTTGTTATAGCTTCCCTCTGGGATTTGTAATTTCCCAGTCCTCTTGGGCTTCCCAGGTGGCTCTACTGGTAAAGAATTTGCCTGCCAATGCAGGAGACATAAGAGAACAGGTTCAGTCCCTGGGCTGGGCAGATCCTCAGGAGGAGGGCACAGCAACCCACTCCAATATTCATACCTGGAGAATCCCATGGACAGAGAAGCCTGGTGGGCTATGGTTCATGGACAGAAGAGCCTGGTGGGTTACACAGCCTGTAGGGTCACAAAGGGTCAGACATGACTGAAGTGACTTGGCATGAACTTGGGCTCTGCCCTCTGGGAATGCAGCAGCCAGTGCAGAAGACACGGTTTCATCCCTGGGCTAGGAAGATCCCTTGGAGTAGGGGAATGGCAACCCACTCTAGCATTCTTTGCCTAGAAAATTCCATGGACAGAGGAGCCTGATGGGCTATAGTCCATGGGGTTGCAAAGAGTTGCACACAACTAAGCATCCACCTATGCACTGGGAAAAGCAAGCACTTTTTCGGGTTCCCGAGCAGGTTCCTCCTCTGTCTACTCCATAAATGTGAGTGCTCCTCAGGGTTCCACCTTTGCTCTCCCCACAGCATTCTTACTATTTCTGACTTCAGTCATCATCTGAAGATTCCCAAGTTCACAGCCTGTCATCTCACTCCTAAGTGTAGATCTTTACGTCTAATAATACATAAGATAGACTCCTCATGTGAATGTTTCAACTCATATGCACCAGGTCTATAAAACCTGTTCTTCTTCCCTCTCCACATCAATCTGTCTGAGGCAGAAACCTGGGCCTGTTCTTGACTTCCTTTTTTCCCTCATTCAGTCACCACATACTACTTTCCAAATATCTGATTTGTCCATGTACAGTCCTACTATTCTATCCGAATTTAAGCTATCTTCAATTCTCACCTCTAATACCGAAAAGAGTCTCCAAGCCCTTAGTCACAACTGTCATCTTCAGTCCACTCTCCTCACTGCAGGAAGTAGGAATGACTTTCTAAACTGTAGATCTGGAAAGTTTCTGTACCTCAAACCCACTGCCTGAGGCAGATTTTTCCAGCCAGTCTTGCCACTCCCTACTTTGGATAGGCCCCACCCTTCACATATAAGTGCTTTGTTACCCTGCGGCAAAATGCTCTCCTCCTTCTGGGTCTTCAAATGTTTTCTTTTCAGTGCCTACAAGCAAACACTTTCCAGGCTATCCACTTGGTTAACAAATACTAAGTTCAGTCATTCTTAAGGTTTTAGCTCAGATGTTACTACACCTGGAAGCCATCCATGACTTAATATCCTCCCAGTATTAAAGTGTTCCATAACAAACATTATTCTAATCACCCATTAACTACTCTGTGTTCCCATTATATATGTACTTAGTTGGATTCCCTGGCAGCTTGGTGGTAAAGAACCCACCTGCCAATTCAGGAGACACAGGTTCAAGCCCTGTGTCAGAAGATCCCCTGGAGAAGGAAAATAGCAAGCTACTCCAGTACTCTTGCTTAGGAAATCCTATACACAGAGGAAACTGGCAGGCTATAGTCCACCAGGTTGCAAATAGTCAGATATGACTTACTGACTAAACAACAACAAGGTCCCTGGGCAGGACCCTTGTCTGTCTTATTCTTAAGATATCACCCATGCCCAGCAGGGCTTCCCTGATGGCTCACCTGGTAAAGAATCCACCTGTAATGCAGGAGACCCAGGTTTGATCCCTGGGATGGGAAGATCCCCTGGAGAAGGGAAAGGCTACACATTCCAGTTTTCTGGCCTCGAGAATCCCATGGACTATAGTCCATGGAGTTGCAAAGAGTCGGACACAACGGAATGACTTTCACTTTCAGTGTTTATAAAACCAAGATAAATGATGATGACAACAATGGGCTTTTAAAATTTCATTCATGATTTTAAAGTGTTTGCTTGTTCACTTTTATGCTTAGCATTATTAGTTAAATCTTAAGGAATGGATTTAAGATTATAATTTTTGAGGCTACAGATGACAGAAACAGCTAAATCTTTGTTCAATAACTAGAACACTGTGAAAGTTTGATAAGAACAAAACAAAGTCAAAGTTTGAATTAGTATCTAAAATCCAATGGTTCAAAACTTGAAAAGGAGAAAACTGTGTAAGAAAAGGCACTAAAGATTACATAATTTGAAACTACAGGGATTTGACATATTTTATGACAAGATAAAAATTTAAATGTAGAAAAAAACTTTTCTCTGCCCTTTGGCTCCCCCTCTCCCCTCCATTATTTATTGTACATCTGCATTATGCATCATGACCAAATCTTCCCCATCAGGAAAAATACCTGCGTAAGGGCTTCCTTGATGGCTCAGCTGGTAAAGAATCTGCCTGCAATGTAGGAGACCTGGGTTCGATCCCTGGGTTGGGAAGATCCCCTGGAAAAGGGAATGGCTACCCACTCCAGTATTCTGGCCTGGAGAATTCCATGGACTGTATAGTCCATAGGGTCGCAAGGAGTAGGACACGACTGAGCAACTTTCACTTTTCAATCTTAAAGTGCAATACTTTCCTAGTATCAACAAGACAACTCCTAAAAAGATAAACTTCTTTCTTGATCCTGTAAGGCTTCACATGACACCACTTTGTTCCTGTAAAACTGGGTTGTACAAACTGTCGATATCACATCATTTGATGTACTGCTCCCATCTCAAAAAACTTATACTACTGTGCTTTGACTTCTAATGGGCAGAACAGTTCTCCTCAATTTGCTTGAATACAATTTCCATTTCTTTCTCAGATAGACTGATTAATTTTTATTGACATGCATGGTTTAGCTGGCAGGATGTCAGAGATGGCCACTAAATAACACTTGGGAGTCCAAAAAGAACCCATGCTCAGTGCCAAGCATGGGCCCACAGAGCCGCACCAGCTTACCAGGACTCCTCAGGTATTCTGGTGAGTTCTCCTAGTATCCAAACCTCATAGTCTGAATGACAATCCTGAAAATTTTATTCATGATACTTCACTTAAGATTTGGAGTCTCAAGGGGCACTTGTGCACTTCTTAGGCAGGACCTAGGGATTCTGGACAAGGGCCCAGGGAAACACAGATGGTTAGGTATTTGTTACATTTGGCTTAAATTGAAAAAAAAAAAAAAGGTTGATATATGGTCTGAACAAAGCTTTTGTTAGTGAAACGAAAGATGAATTACTCAGCTCTGAGAATAAGGGAGCTCCACTACAATCATTTTTTGGGGCTCCAAAATCACTGCAGATGGTGATTGCAGCCATGAAATTAAAAGACGCTTACTCCTTGGAAGAAAAGTTATGACCAACCTAGATAGTATATTCAAAAGCAGAGACATTACTTGCCGACTAAGGTCCGTCTAATCAAGGCTATGGTTTTTCCTGTGGTCATGTATGGATGTGAGAGTTGGACTGTGAAGAAGGCTGAGTGCAGCAGAATTGATGCTTTTGAACTATGGTGTTGGAGAAGAGTCTTGAGAGTCCCTTGGACTGCAAGGAGATCCAACCAGTCCATTCTGAAGGAGATCAGCCCTGGGATTTCTTTGGAAGGAATGATGCTAAAGCTGAAGCTCCAGTACTTCGGCCACCTCATGCAAAGAGTTGACTCATTGGAAAAGACTCTGATGCTGGGAGGGATTGGGGGCAGGAGGAGAAGGGGACGACCGAGGATGAGATGGCTGGATGGCATCACGGACTCGATGGACGTGAATCTGAGTGAACTCCGGGAGTTCGTGATGGACAGGGAGGCCTGGAGTGCTGCGATTCATGGGGTCGCAAAGAGTCGGACACGACTGAGCAACTGAACTGAACTGAACTGCAATCATTAAGTAAATTATTAAGTAAACACTACTCATGGGGGAACTGACGGGGAAGCACAAGCGAGGGTCGTCGCCTATGGTCCAGGCACCAGTGGCAGCTGCACTGTCACGGGGAGAAACACACCCTGCGAGGTGAGCTCCTTGGGGCCAGACTCAGAACAAGCACACATCTGACCTGCCACACCGTCCTCAGAATGTTGTTCAGATCATATCTCATATCGCACATCTAAATTAGGCTACAAAATAGTGAGAAACTGTGCCTTACAGCCAAACTCTTTGGAATACCAACTGGGTTTATGTATGCTTGCAAGTTCTTAAATGCAACAAGAGGACTTCAGCCCTGAAATGATCGCAATAGGTTCTTTTAGCACTTCCAAACTGGTTTTTCTGAGGTTGTCTGAGGTTATTGATATTTCTCCCGGCAATCTTGATTCCAGCTTGTGCTTCTTCTAGCCCAGCGTTTNATGGGGAAATGGTAGAAACAGTGTCAGACTTTATTTTTTTGGGCTCCAAAATCACTTCAGATGGTGACTGCAGCCAGTAAATTAAAAGATGCTTACTCCTTGGAAGAAAAGTTATGACCAACCTAGATAGTATATTCAAAAGCAGAGACATTACTTTGCCAACTAAGGTCCATCTAGTCAAGGCTATGGTTTTTCCTGTGGTCATGCATGGATGTGAGAGTTGGACTGTGAAAAAGGCTGAGCACCGAAGAATTGATGCTTTTGAACTGTGGTGTTGGAGAAGACTCTTGAGGGTCCCTTGGACATCAAGGCGATCCAACCAGTCCATTCTGAAGGAGATCAGCCCTGGGATTTCTTTGGAAGGAATGATACTGAAGCTGAAACTCCAGTACTTTGGACACCTGATGCGAAGAGTTGATTCATTGGAAAAGACTCTGATGCTGGGAGGGATTGGGGGCAGAAGGAGAAGGGGACAACCCAGGATGAGATGGCTAGATGGCACAACGGACACGATGGACGTGAGTCTGAGTGAACTCCGGGAGATGGTGATGGACAGGGAGGCCTGGCATGCTGCGATTCATGGGGTCGCAAAGAGTTGGACACGACTGAGCGACTGAACTGAACTGAAACTAATTTTTTGCAACAACAGTAAGTTTTTCTTTTCTAAAATTATATTAGCAGGAAAAAATATTCATCAGACTAGCTTCTTAGACCCTTTGAGTGAGAAAGTCTACTACACTGTTAAAATTTTACAGAATTCTCATCTTAAATATCATACCTATTTTAATTGGTATCCATAAGCCCCCAAATATTTCATAATTTCAAAAGTCTTATTGAAAGATTTGTTGTAGAAGGCTAAAAAAAGATTAATGATATAAAAGGTACCTAAAACTTTAACTACTGTTCCCCTCTATTAATAATCTTCCACCTGAACTGCCCTTCTACTCACAAAACACTATCAAATGGTAACTTTTAGGAACGGGAACACATGAGGCTTGTAGGCAAGCCTCTTCAGATCAAAGGCCAAACAAGGGCCACAGAGAATCCTCAAAAGTGTTTACAAATGGATTATCGAGTTGGGAGGCCAACGGTTTGACTAAACTGACCATAGGTGATACTTGAAGCCTGACAGAATTTGAGAGGGCTAGCTGGGAAGAGGCTCTCCCCGAATCCCGGCCCCCATAAGCTAAATGAAGGAAAGAAAGATTCCAACATAAGCGAATGGGTATATCAGTCCTTTGGTGTCACTGAGATGGCCACCCAATTCTTTGTGAAAGGGGGAAAAAAAAGCCAAACCAGAAAACTTATTATACAAATCTTGCCTTTACAGCACCAGAAGTGTGGCTCCAGAAATAATCCAAAGCCCACCAATCCTTTTACCACTCCCAAAATGTTCCCTAATTATCTTAAGAGGTTTGTAAATAGAGGGAAAAAAAATAATTCTGGCCTTGAGATGGGGTAGATAACTTGTTAACTGACTTCTCAAATAGAAACGTGAAGTGTCTCTCCTCAGTCAGTGCAGTTCAGTTTAGTCGCTCAGTCGTGTCCGACTCTTTGGGACTCCATGAATTGCAGCATGCCAGGCCTCCCTGTCCATCACCAACTCCCGGAGTTCACCCAAACTCATGTCCATCGAGTTGGTGATGTCTCTCATAAATACTAGTGAAAAGGGTTTAGCAATCTAAACAGGTGATCTTGATTTGTTCCATTTGGCAGAAACCTAATTAGAATTCAACCTCTTTTATAACTGATGGATTTTACATCACTACACCTGATTTCTGGCTGAAATCCAGTAATAGGTGTGTTTCCTCGTATCTACATATGAGTGCTGTAGATGTGTGGTACTATCAGAATTATTTGGTAAAATAGCTCTATTTAATTGGTTTAAAGGCAATTAAGCTCTTATGTAAGTACTCAGAAATATATAAGAACCTGGTCAGAATGAATTTCAGGTTTATATGGTCCATGATATATTTAGTACTGACTTAATGTCTGTTATTAAGTTAGCTTAAGCTTGTTTGCTTAATACAGACATGTCTTTAGAGCATAATACTTTTATTATACTTAAATTTACTAGAAATCAAATAAAATCTTACTATTCCTGTTAGAAATTTGTTCAGCAAGGAAAAATAACAATATGATGAAACTTTTAACCCTTTAGGAACAATTTATGTTTGGGGAATGTTTATATAAAATACTCCTTCTGGATTTTGGTAACTTGAACTTTAGAGTTGTGCTTAATTAACATTGAGTGAGTGAAGCTGCTCAGTCGTGTCCGACTCTGCGACCCCATGGACTGTAGCCTACCAGGCTCCTCTGTCCATGGGATTTTCCAAGCAATATTACTGGAGTGGATTGCCATTTCCTTCTCCAATGGGAATCCACTGAATACCCAAGTTGTTTCCAAGTAAGATATTCGGACATTATTTATAGAACACAGGTTTCCTTTTGCAGAGAAACTCCTAAAAGGTACTTAGAGAATTATTAATATGATGCTACTAAGACATTTTCTGTAAGAAAGTGAATGTTTTCTAGGAACAAATAGTATTTATAAACTTGCCAATCTAAAGAATAATGTAAAACACAGTTTATAAGTGCTTACTTTTTACTAGAAACTAGGTTTTAAGGTTAAGAATTATAATATGTATAACTAAAGCTACTAAAATAGTAAGGGAAACATTTTAGTATGCAAGGAAGATGGGAAGCATGTTTTCACTAAAAGACTATGAGCAGGACTTCGGGGGCATTCAGTGCCTAAGAATCCATACTCCCAATGCAGGGCACCCAGGTGTGGTCTCTGGCCAGGGACCTGGACCCCAGATGCTGCAACTAAGAGCTCACATGCCACAACTGAAGACTACGTGTGCCCCAACTAAGACCTGGTGCAGCCAAATAAAAACACACATAAAAAAGTTTAAATGCATGAGTGAAAAGTATGAGGATAGTTTTGTCTTAGAGCTAGCTGGTTGTTTCTGAATGGAAATAAAGGAAAAAATAATATGGATACAGAAAGCTGTTAAAGGGTTGAGGAAAAGGAACACTGAGAAAAGAGTTTTGTACATGGCTGGGAATGGTTAAGCCAAGACTGAATTAAGAAAATGATTTTTAAAGGTAAAGTATACGAAACTTGAATTTAGTTTTCTCTCTGAGAAGACAGAGTTTCCTTAAAATACTGAGCTGCTTTTAGTAAGAGATAGTGTGAGTTTCTCTGCCTTTTGGTGAGTTATGACAACCTTTGAGCTCTTTTACTGTCATGCTGGTTAAATGACACTGACCTATGATCCTATTTAACCAGGTTTTTGAAAGTTTTTGGTATTTTTGACAAACTTTCCGAAGATCAACTTCTAAATGAAGTTCACTGGACCTTTAGTTACCTTTGAGGTTTTTCAAAGGGTCCCTGGTATATCTCAAATTACTTGTTTTCTCTCCATCTCAGAGAGAAGAGTAATTAGCTATTAGGCTTATTTGATATGTTAAATTACATGGGAAGTATTGTCAAATTTGAGTGGTGATAAAACTTCTGAGGTCCTATTAAATGGGTAAATGTTATTACTAGAAAGTCTAGCTTCCCTGGTGGCTCAAACGGTAAAGAATATGCCTGCGATGCAGGAGACGCAGGTTTGATTCCTGGGTTGGGAAGATCCCCTGGAGGAGGAAATGGCAACCCATTCCAGTATTCTTGCCTGGAAAGTTCCATGGACAGAGGAGCCTGGTGTGCTACAGTCAATGGGTATTCTGGTGGGCTATAGTCTATGGGGTTGCAAAGAGTTGTTTATGACTGAGCAACTAACACTTTTACTTTTATAGAAATTCTAGAAATTATATGGAACTCCTAAAATGTCCTGGTAACATGTGATCAGTTATAATTCTAGAAATTATCTTAAATTGTTTTATGTCACAACAGTAACGAAGTTTGTCAACTGGACTGGAATCGGTGTTTAACTTTTCACATCTTTTGTCATTTATGGACAGTTACTGTTTTACTCCAATGTTTGGGCAAAAATACTTCATCTTCAAGAATATTCATAAAAAGAACTTTTTTACAAGTACAGGTTTCTGATAACTTTCAGATCATACCACTGAACTGGATAAGAAATTAAAGACTTCTGATGGAAAACTGGATGGTTTCATGAAACTGCTAACTGAAGATTAAGACCTAGGTTTAGTCTCACAGGACTGAATGAACTTATGAGTATGGTTATAACTTTTGTTTTTTTGTCTGAAATACTATTCATTTTTAATCTGCTTTCCAGATATAAAGAAAGCCTTAAACTATACCTCTCTATACAAAACTAAAACATTTATCTTTTCTATCTGATCCCTTCAGAATCTGTAAACTCTTAGGTTCCCAACAACTTACCCAGGTATACAAAGAAGGCTACCTACTAACAGGTGCAGGCATCTCAAGGTATTCAGGTAATCTAGAGAAGAGAGAAATTCACCTAAACCCAGCACCCAAATCTACATTTATTACAGGCAGAATCCGTGACATGCCTTTGGTGTGGCTTTCCTAGCCTTGAGAGTTTAAGTTCAACTGAGATTCATTATGAAAAGTTCCATCAGAGCCAATTTAAAGAGTCTATGTGGTCAATTAATCAGACATTTTGTGAACAAATCAGTCTTAATGTGGCTGTATTTGGTAGAAATTACGGTAATTTTAGAGAAAGATAATGTTTAAGTGGATATTAAATTCTAATTTTATTAAATGAGGTCTTCACTACTGCCTAAGATTCTTTTCTAAGATAGTTTCCTTGTTGTCATATTATTGTAAAGTTTAGTTATTAAAAGGGCACTCGAAGTATGTTTCTGAAGCTTATCACAGTAATTTAACTTTGGATGAAGATCAGATGTGCCATGACCTGCAACCAGGAGATTATTCCTACTGGAAAAGGTCTCAGATAAAGAACTCAGTCACATTAGAAGGGCCCGTATTAGGCCTCCTCTCCTGAATAAACTGCAACTCCTGTTTCTGACACCTGACTTCAACTAAAAACAGTATTATCAGACCAGCACAAGAAGACATCTGAAGGAGACAGCTAATCCAAGATGCTGGACCAGGTCTGCATACTGGTAACTTTGGTAACTACTTACACTCGTTTTTTGGTGGGGTAGGGGGAACTCATATCTTTGCTTATGAATCAAATGTATTTCTTTCTTTAGTTCAGTCACTCAGTCATGTCTAACTCTTTGCAACCCCATGGACTGCAGAACACCAGGCTTCTCTCTCCCTCACCAATGCTGGGAGTTCGCTCAAACTCATGTCCATCGAGTTGGTGATGCCATCCAACCATTTCATCCTCTGTCGTCCCCTTCTCCTCCCGCCTTCAATCTTTCCCAGCATCAGGGTCTTTTCTAATGAGTCGGTTTTCTGGTTTCAGTTTCTTTCTTGGGCTCAATATTTGCAAGTTTAGAATTAATCTAATCACTGGGTTTGGGGCCAATTACCTATGGCCCAGGTTGTCCTGCTGGATTTCTCCTGTCCAAGCCTCTAACTGGATGGCCCTTGGACATTTTATTTTAAAGAAACTTTAGCACCATGCAAGCTAATATCACTGCCAATATTCCTAAGTGAGATGCTCTTACCTGGCCAAGTAAAGATGCCTATTCTGAATCTGGCTATAAACAGCCCATTTCATTAGATGGTGAATACTAGGTAGCTCCTACAAGGACCCAGTGGATTTACAGAACAAATTCATGACCTTGGTTTTTCCCAGGTTGGTTAGGAAAACACATAATTCATTTGCCTTGGGCTTAAGATCCCTTATGGGTAGCTTCTGTTGATCTGTAATGTGAGTACACTGGTTTCTATCAGGTATCCAATGGTATGACCACTTGGCCACAATATGTGGTAACTCATTTTATGACACATAAAGAGCTGAATTTCCACTTGGAACAATCTTCTTCCCAGTTCAGGGGAAACACTAGGCAAACAGTTCAGTTTAGGAGGATCTTGGCTTAAATCTCTATTAATGATGTTGGTCCTCCTGACAATTTAAATTACAGTTTGTGGAGTTACAAAGTGATAGTTTCTTGCCTTCCATACTGTGTGTCACCTGCTAATAGTAAAACAATGATGTCTAAACAACTTGAATTTGTAGATCACATCTATATAGTGCTCTACAAAACAATGGGCATACATAATGCACATGTGAGGAAATCTGGGTTAAACCATATTGGACAACCTGGAGTCAGCTCTCAGTACCTGTTGGACATTCTGCTAGTATAATTCCCCCCCGCCAAAAGAGAACTGAGCTATGGGGATCCAGCACTGACAGACATGAGGCACTGACCAAGGGCAGGTGAGCAACAACCCTGACATCAAGGGACCAAATATTTGATTGCCTGATGCTTTCTATCAAAAGGTTTAAAGATCAAAAGAGGGAAATTGTGAAATAAAATTAATATTTTATGGCAAGACAAGAAAAATTTAAATGCTTTAAAAAAAAACTTTTTCTTTGCCCTTTGGCCTCCCCTTTCCCTGCTACTGTGTACTTTATTATCTGCATCTTGCATCATGACCAAATTTTCCCCATTGACAAAAACACCTGCCCAATCTTAAAACACAACGTTCTCCTAGCATCAACTCCTTAAAAGATAACCTTCCTTCTTGATCTGGAGTGAGTCATGTTACCTACCAGTTTATACTTGCAGAAGAGAGCTGTGTAAACTGTCAGTATTACATAATCTGATTTGATGTAGAGCCTTCTGTCTCAAAAACACTTCTAATGGATGGAACAGCATCTCAGAACTTTCTGAGATGCTGTTCCTGGGATATAATCCTTTGGCGCCAATAAAAATTTCCATTTCTTTCTTAATTTTTCATCAACAGAGAATTGATGAGAAAAACCTGAAGTCCCCTTAACTATTAAAAGAGAGAGAGGGTGCATTTCAACTAGGTGGGAAAAAGATGGTTTAGTCAACAATTCCAACTGGAGTATAAAATTACAGATTCCTCCATTACATCAAAATTTTAAAAAAATCAGATGTGTTAGTACATTTAGAAGAGATCATAAAAAAAAGAACAGAAAATATAGATAATTATTTGAAGTACAGTGTGAAAGGATTTCAATCTCAAATGGAATCTGAGGATGTGAAATGGGAATCACATGCCTGTACCTAAAGAATGGAACTTAACTAAGAGAATTATTTCCTGTTAGCGCCACATCAATAGAAGACAGAGCCTTATCTCCAGACCAACGACCATCTGCCAGTATCTCTCCCCATCTTCAAGCTAATGAACTTACTTGCTTGGACTCTGGCTGGACTTCCCTTGTCTGCACTCCTTGCCCATAAAATACAGCTTGCCCCACAGCCTCTACAAAACTGCCTGTAACTTGTTATTTGGCATGCATTTCCCAAATTATAATCTCTGCTCTTCCCAAATAAACTCAATTACTGGTAATTTGAGACTGCCTCAGTTTACATCAGGAGTCAGAAAGTCTACTTTCAAAGGGAGTGGCTCCCACGGTAAAGCGTCTGCCCGCAATGTGGGAGACCCGGGTTTGATTCCTGGGTCGGGAAAGTCCCCTGGAGAAGGAAATGGCAATCCACTCCAGCCCTCTTGCCTGGAAAATCCCATGGACAGAGGAGCCTGATAGGCTACAGTCCATGGGGTCGCAAAGAGTCGGACACAACTGAGCGACTTCACTTCACTTCAGTTTACATCTTTAGGCCAAAAAAAGAACACTTTTTAAAACATGAAAAAAACATAAAGATAACTGTATCAAGACTGTGAGTTAAATACAAGAAAGTATAAAATTTTACATGGCAAAACTAATAAGATTTTTAACTATGAAAAAGAAGAAAATTGAGAAATGAAGTCAATCTTGTCCATCTTCTAAATCAAGAGAGGAAAAACACCCAAATTCTAACAATAAAAATGTCGAAGGATAAAGAAGAAATGAAAATAAACAATAAACATTTTTAAAAGCAAGCCTAAATCACATCAATAAAGCAATTTCTTTAAACTAATGAACATATAAACCTATCACAAGGACCATCCTTTTCCCTCCTCTGAAATAACAAAAGGGGAGACAAATATGAAATCATACAAACAAGTTGCATTTGGAGAGTGCATTCATAAGTTCAATTTGTTCGAAAGTCCAATACAGTTAGCTCAGGTATCAAACTAACACAATGGGCTATATGGTACTGCACTGAAATAAGTTTATAACACTTTTCACACAAATAATATATAATACTATAGAGTACATAGAAGCACAGCCACTTGTAGAGGATGCACACACACAGCGATGTACGTCACATGTATGGACCAACTGATGTGACTGGATATGCGAACGCATGTTTGCAGCATGGAAAGAATAGGACAAGTTTCAAAGGCTCATAGTCCCCCCCAAACAAACCTAAAATAGCAAATCGACCTGCTCAGCTTCAGAATAAAAGTTAACATTTTTCTTTTAACAGCTAATATTTCAGTAATCTAGACTTTAAAATCCAAGACAATAGCTGATTATGTAATTTTTATACATTCTGGAAGGAATGAAATGACAGCTTATTAATTTAAAAATATTATCACTCAAATCTTCATACTACAGATTTTCACAGCTGGAAATTAGTCCCAACATAAAAAATATTATCGGTAGCAGGTCTTTTCTTCCTTTCTAGAATAAGAACATGAAGGAATTTTTCTTCTACTTTCTTAAATACAATCTAATGTCTTTTTTTTAAACATTCTACTTCCATGTCAGTGATACTCCTCGTACTCTCTATGTGTGTGTTTGTGGAGAGGCAGATTCTACTAACTGCTTCACAAATAACAAAATGGGGAAAGATGCTGATCTCGGACATTTTTCAAACATAAAGGTGAGGCAATTAGAACAGTTCATGCTCTGCTATGGATAAGACCTCACAGTATACAGCACAGACAAAAATCTTTCACCAGTCAAGTTCTCGGAGTTTTCCTCTGTAGGTTGCTTTTATTTAAAAAAACAAAAACAAAAAAACAGAATTAGGGACTTTGGGAGAAATATCAATAACCTCAGATATGCAGATGACACAACCCTTATGGCAGAAAGTGAAGAGGAACTAAAAAGCCTCTTAATGAAAGTGAAAGTGGAGAGTGAAAAAGTTGGCTTAAAGCTCAACATTCAGGACACTAAGATCATGGCTTCTGACCCAATAACTTCATAGCAAATACATGGGGAAACAGTGGAAACAGTGTCAGACTTTATTTTTGGGGGCTCCAAAATCACTGCAGATGGTGACTGCAGCCATGAAATTAAAAGACGCTTACTCCTTGGCAGGAATGTTATGACCAACACAGACAGCATATTCAAAAGCAGAGACATTACTTTGCCAACAAAGATCTGTCTAGTCAAGGCTATGGTTTTTCCAGTAGTCATATATGGATGTGAGAGTTGGACTGTGAAGAAGGCTGAGCGCTGAAGAATTGATACGTTTGAGCTGTGGTGTTGGAGAAGACTCTTGAGAGTCCCTTGGACTGCAAGGAGATCCAACCAGTCCATTCTGAAGGAGATCAGCCCTGGGATTTCTTTGGAAGGAATGATGCTGAAGCTGAAACTCCAGTACTTTGGCCACCTCATGCGAAGAGTTGACTCACTGGAAAGACTCTGATGCTGGGAGGGATTGGGGGCAGGAGGAGAAGGGGGCGACAGAGGATGAGATGGCTGAATGGCATCACTGACTCGATGGACGTGAGTCTGGGAACTCCGGGAGTTGGTGATGGACAGGGAGGCCTGGCATGCTGCGATTCATGGGGTCGCAAAGAGTCGAACACAACTGAGTGACTGAACTGAACTGAACTTGGAGGCCCAGTGGTTAAGACTCTGCAGTCCCAATGCAGAGAGCACAGGTTCAATCCCTGGCTGGAAAACTAAGATCCCACATGCTTTACAGTGCAAGCAAAAAAATAATGCATTTTTTGATTTCAAATAATAAAACTTAAAAAAAAAGAAAGAGTTACAAGGTAATATCAATAAGTATAACCCTCACAGGCGAGACAAAAACTTGTCCTATAAAGCAGACAGGCCTAATAATGAGCCTTTTAAGGCTCTTTATTTAAAGTTTTGTAGGAAAAAAAATCTTTTCAGGGTAAGCATAGCATATAAAATATTCAAAATATTTAAAGGTTACAAAAGCATAATATAAAAATCACTTTTGTGACATAAATATATATTATGTTTTTTCTACGTGTGTCTTTTTCTAAGGCCAAAACTATAATTTCATACCTCATAATCTGGTCCTCCAAAGTGGGATTTTTTCTTAAGTTCTGTCATGGCATTTTTGTATGCTTCCTCCACTCTTCTTCTCTTCTCAGTTTCCTTTACAAAATAAAACCAGATGAAGAATTTATCATGTGATATGGGATTTTTTTTTTACATTTCACCAAAATTTTATAATTTGGCCCAAAAAAATAACTCTTCCTCCTGTAAGAATTTGTCTTCTGCTCCAAAAAAAAAAAAAGAAAGAAAGAAAGAAAGAAAAAAATGAGTATTCTTCTGCTCAAGAAAACACTTTTTTTCTGGGCCATATATCACATACAAGCTACCATTAAGATCACCTACTAGGTAGGTTTGGAGAAGGAAATGGCAACCCACTCCAAGTATACTTGCCTGGAGAATTCCACGGACAGAGGAACCTGGCAGGCTACAGTCCACGGGGTCGCAAAGAGTTGGACACGACTGAGCACCTAACACATACACACTAGGTAGGTTATATATTTAAATGGATTAAGTAACTACCAACGTATCTACATGTCAAAAAAAAGAGAGATAAATTAGCATCAGAGAAACATCTATAATATATATTCATACGTCTGTTTCCCCCAGTAGGAGCTAAATTTATTTTGTTATACAGGAAAAAAGCAAGTAATGGATGCCAGGAAGAAAATAACTCAATAATTGGTAAAACCAATCACTGCAAAAAAGTTATTCTAAGAGATGTTTCTTATACTTTCCAACTGCTGGATTAAATTATTTTAGAGCTGAAAAAGAGCTTGGATTTCTACTTTAACCTTCTGCTTTTATAGATAAGGTCTATAGCGCTCAGAATCTGCCAAAAGATCCAAGGACAAAATTTTAAAAGGCTGGCTTTGGCACCAACCTCAAACTTTCTTTTTGAGAACAATGGACTGCAATGGGTCAAATCTGATATTAAAGCCTAACAGAATTATTATTAATATAAAGAACCTAACACCTTTATTCCTTCACCTCAAATATTTAAGGATTAAAGTACAAACAGAACTCACACAGAGCTTACCCACTTCTAAAAACCCTATCTGAATTAAGCTGTTGCAAATCAGTGAATTAGTATACTAGGCCTACAAACTGATTTTTGTGTACTGAAGTGAAGAGAGGACTACAGAACCATCAGAATGGCTAATAATAAAATATAAAAAATCACTCACAAAAAAATGACAATACCAAGTGCTGTCAAAGGTGAAAAGCAATTAGAATTCTCACTTACTTACTGGTGGGGATATAAACTGAGCTACGTATATACCTCATGAACTGATAATTCTACTGCTTGATATATGCCCAAATGAAAACAGTGCATATATCCACCAAAAAGACACATAACAATGCTCACAGCAGCCTTATTCTCAAGAAGGTGAAATCGCTCAGTCGTGTCCGACTCTTTGCGACCCCGTGGACTGTAACCTACTAGGCTTCTCCGTGCATGGGATTCTCCAGGCAAGAATACTGGAGTGGACTGCCATTTCCTTCTCCAGGGGATCTCCCCGACCCAGGAATCGAACCTGGATCTCCCACATTGGAGGCATACGCTTTAACCTCTGAGCCACCAGGGAAGTGTAAACGAGAGGGACGCACAGTACGGATAAGGTGAAGGTGAAATCTATTCTCAAGAGCCAAAATAAAAAAATGTGCATCAGCAGGAAAAAGGAAAAAACACAGTAAAGTCATAGAATGAAAACGCATCATACAATGAACAGTATACAGCAATAATACTATATAACAATAAAAAACAACAAATTATCACTACAAGTTACAAGATGAAGGAACTTCACAATCAGTGTTCGGGAGCGGGTAGCCAGACACAAGAGTTTATTTTGATGACTCCATTTATATGCTGTCCAAGAACAGGCAAAACGAATCTATAAGGATATATTAATAAGTTAAAACTGTGGTTACTTCTTGAGGCAATGGTATGGTATGGAGTAGGAAGAGGCATGAAAAACCTGGGGGGTTATAAAAGTTCTACATTTAAAAAAAAAAAAAAAGTTCTACATTTTGATTTGAGTAGTGGCTACAGGGGAGTATACATATATATAAAACTCATCTAGCAGTACATATAAGATTGGTACTGCTGCTGCTAAGTCACTTCAGTCGTGTCCGACTCTGTGTGACCCCATAGACAGCAGCCCACCAGGCTCCCCTGTCCCTGGGATTCTCCAGAAAAGAACACTGGAGTGGGTTGCCATTTCCTTCTCCAATGCATGAAAGTGAAAAGTGAAAGGGAAGTCGCTCAGTCGTGTCTGACTCCTAGTGACCCCATGGGCTGCAGCCCACCAGGCTCCTCTGCCCATGGGATTTTCCAGGCAAGAGTACTGGAGTGGGGTGCCACTGCCTTCTCCAAGATTGGTACACTTCACTGTATATATATTAAACCTTAATTTAAAAAAATGAACAAAACAAAAACACACAGAACAGCAATAACACTAAAAAGACTTCAAGGAAAGTGAATAAACGTGTGAAATTATACACCTGTGAATCTATTAATATAAGCTAACATCTTTGATGAATAGGTTTTCTCTTATTAATATTGTTAACAACTAAAACTGCTTAATCCTAGAATTCTTGGACATAACTGGCTAAAAATTAAGTATACTTCTATAAAAGAAGGAATTATTTATACAGATAACTGAGAAAAATCATTAATTTTAAATTATTTAACTATAAGAACAATGGATATAATGTTAGACATCTACATAAGAGNGAAATATACATAAATGGTATACAGCTATTATATTGCTATTTTATCAACTATCACATATTTAATTGCTCTCAATTAGATTTTAAGATCCTTCAAGAATGACTTCCCATTCATTACCATTTCCTCATTTCTAGCTTACAGTTTAGCATACAACAAGCATACAAATACTTCTTGAAATAAACACGATTTCAATTAAACCATATTGTTATCATTGTACTTTGCTTCCCAGTTATATCAATTACCTAAGTGAAGTGAAAGTAGCTCAGTCATGTCCAACTCTTAGTGACCCCATGGACTATACAGTCTATGGAA
Organism: Redunca redunca; assembly: GCA_006410935.1. Lineage (NCBI taxonomy): Eukaryota > Metazoa > Chordata > Mammalia > Artiodactyla > Bovidae > Redunca > Redunca redunca. The sequence goes on along the minus strand of SJYQ01006226.1, from coordinate 178,771 downwards.
TTCTCCAGGTCAGAATACTGGAGTGGGTAGCCTTTCCGTTCTCCAGGGAATCTTCCCAACACAGGGATCAAATCCAGGTCTCCCGCAATGCAGGCAGATTCTTTACCAGCTGAGCCAAGGATATGTTTCTTGATAAACAACTCTCTATTCAAGAATTTCGTAATCTTTACAGAGTGTGTGTGTATATATATGAGTATATATGTACATACATGTGCATACATATATATACATACACACACTAAATATATGTGCACATACTGTATATGCACACATGCATTTATATTTCCTGTAAAATGTAACTGGGATCCTGTATCAACCTTAAGAAAAAACGCGTGATGGTGGAAAAGGTAAATGAAACTTGTAAGAGCACTATGAATTCCAGTTGTTTGCAGATTTCAATTAATACTACCATCTTTTGTGCTCTTATTTGATTAAATATGGTACCAAATAAAGTGTTTTTTTCACAGGTTCTTTGATACAGTCTACTTAGTGCTATCCAGTAAAGAAAGAGAATGGGTAAGATTACCAATATTGAAGACAACTGCAAATCCATGTCCCTTTTCAAATAAGAAATTTGATTGCCAAAAAGATGGGGAAGCCATGTGTTATTCTTAATGGATTTTTTAGGCAGTGTCGTTAGAGCACATGACTGGAGATGGTGACCCTCTAGGGAAGGATTAGTAGATGGCGCTGGGGCGGGGGAGGGGGGTGTACTTAAGAGAAAGCTACCAAAAAGTTTTGAATAAGCTAATCCGGACAAGTTGAAAGATTCTCTTGAACCAGTAGTCTAGTGAATTAAGGGGTTGTCCTGTTTCCTCATACTTTTTTTGTGTGTGACTCCTGTAAAAATTCACTATGATCCACAATTGAAATCGTTGATGGTGTAACAGTTTGACTTCAGAATAATAATGAAGTATCCGTATGTACCTTAAATTGATTTTTTCCTGCTTGGTTTTAAAAGAAAACACATAGTCAGTCAACCTGGCTTGCTTTCACCTGCACCTGGGAACATGGGAACCTTTTTAAGCATCAGGTGCTATGAATCTGTAGCCACTGTGCTATTACACCAGTTGGGGACACTGCCTCCCTTAGTGCTCTGCTCAGACCGCTAGGACTTCCAAACACCGCGAGCAACGTGCCTCACCAATGGGCGTTGAGATTCTGACTGACGCCTGCCCTAACACCCAGAGATGAGATACAGAAGGGTGAACGTCTTCTAATTCTGTTACTTAATACCTCTAGGCAAGCCTCTGGGCCTCAGCTGCTTCTATAAAATGATGGCACTGCACTAGAACTAAATTCTCTAAGATATGCTTTGTTTGTTTTTTTTTTAAATTTTTTAAAATTTTTATTTTAACTTTAGTTTACTTTACATTACTGTATTGCTTTTGCCAAACATTAACATGAATTCACTACGAGTGTACAAGCGTTCCCAAACATGAATCCCTTCCCACCTCCCACCCCATACCATCTCTCTGGGTCCTCTCCTTGCACCAGTCCCAAGCATCCTGCATCCTGCATCGGATATCGACTGGCGATTCGTTTCTTACTTGATAGTATACATGTTTCAATGCCATTCTCCCATCTCATCCCACCCTCTCCCTCTCTCTCTCCCCCCGAGTCCAAAAGTTCACTCTATAGATCTGAGTCTCTTTTGTTGTCTCGCATACAGGGTCATCATTTTTATGATGTTAAATTAGAAACAAAAGTTTTCCTACTAAATAAATTCACTGAGCCAAATTCTACTTCACACTTATAACTAAAGATTCATATTCTAACATTATTATCAGTGCTGCAGTTTAAATGAAGGTAGGAAAGGTGACCATAAAGCAAATGTTCAATGAACAACAAAATGTGTGCTGAGTGACACCAGTGATGCTGACAAATATACACGGCCATGAATGCAGTAAGTTAATATTTAACTTTATAAATTGGTATTTTTTATATACACCAAGTAGTTCATATAACTTAGGTATACTTTCATGTGTTAGACAATAAAGCTAGGAAATGTTAAATGGTTCATACTTCTATTTCAAAGCATTACTACTATCATTAGAAAAACTTTTATGTTAAAATCCAATGAAGAATGCATATCATACAATAACCAAATACATTACCAGTGAATCTCACTAGAAAAATGAATTTAAGATGTTCTAAAGTTTTAGAGGATTAGTACCACCTGCTACTTCTAACAATCCAAACGATCTTTCCCTAAGAAGTTAGTTAGGTTTAAATGTTTGATTGGTATATAAACAAAATATGATTTTTTTTTAAAAAGTAAAAAGAGAATCTTACCTTGTCCATTCTCTTTTGCCAGCTGTCCTCACGTTTTACCATTAGCTCAATACAATGAGAAAGTGTAGCAAGGATTCCGGCAGTAGTTGCTTTAAAAGTTATCGCCTCACCTTTAAAGTCTATACCATTAATTCCTTTTGGTGTTACATGTGGAAATACTGAAAAAAAAATATTCACTATAAATCTTTATAACAAAGAAATCATTCCTCACTACAATTTAAAATTAGATATTTTTTAGAGCAGAACTTTCAAAATGGAGTTACCTTCCTGTTGGCCAACACTTAAAAATTTCCATCCATCTCTACAAGCAAAGAAGCTTGGGACAACATATGTAGTCTCAAGTCCTTTTCTCTGAATTCTGTTTCCCTGAAATCTATTTGCTATGCTGTACCCAGTGAATAAGTGATAAGAGAAGTAATAATTTAATAATAACAAATAGCCTAGAGTGAGACCTAATTATGGCAAGAACTATTTTATATTTTGAGAAACCTTGAATTTAAAAAAAAAATCTGAGGAGAAACTGCTAAAATGAATAAGGTAACATAAAAAACTTAAGTAAATGTCTGAATACAATTCTGGGACCAATGCATAAATAAAAATGATTATGTTCATATATTATAATTTTAATTGGAAGTTAGTCTTTGAATTAAATGAATAATCTTAAAAACTCCTAAGATGCAAATAAGACAGCATAATATCTTTAAGCTTTATTCATTTATTTTTGGGCCACTATGTGCAGTATGGGCAATCTTAGTTCCCTGACTAGGATTCGAACCCACAACCCCCTGCACTGGAAGCGTGGAGACTTCATCAATGGACAGTCAGGGAAGTCCCAGAGCATTACAGTTATAAGAAACCATTTCAACAGAACTCTTATAAATGAAATAATACTTCCAAGTTTAAAAACCCATAATGTAGATATGACAGCAAAGCCAAAAAATAAACTGACAACTAAACTTCATCCAACTTTAAAATTTCTACTCTTGAAGACACTGTTAAGAGAAGGAGAGTTGCAGTTGTGGGATAAGTAAGTCTAGAGAGCTAATCTATAGTTAATAATTAAATAATGGTAACTGAGAAAATATGTTAATGAACTTGACTGCAGTAATCATTTCACCATAATCATATATACCAAATCACTATACTGAACACCTTAAATACGCTGCCGTTGTTTAGTTGCTCAGTTGTGTCTGACTCGCTTTGATCCCAAGGACTACAGCCCACCAGGCTCCACTGTCCATGGCATTTCCCAAGCCAGAATACTGAAGTGGGTTGCCATTTCCTTTTCCAGGGGATCTTCCTGACCTAGGGATTGAAGTCACACTTCTTGCTTGGCAGGTGGATTCTTTACCAATGAGCCACCTGGGAAGTCTCACCTCAAATATATATAATATCCATAAAAAATTTTTTTAAAGAATAATGAAACAAGCCACAGACTGGAAAAAAAATCTTTGCACAGAATACATATGATAAAAGACATATCCTTTATCTATCTATCCATATATATATATACACATATATTAATATTAACATAGATATCTCAGTATATTAATATATCAATACAATACACAATAATCTCAATAGGAAAATATAATCTAATTGAAAACTGAACAAAAGATCTGAATACACATTTCACCAAAGAAGAAATACGAACAGCAAATAAGCAGATAAAAAGATGCTCAACACTTATAGTTACTAGGAAAAATCAAATTAAAACTACAGTGATATACCACTATACACCTATTAGAAGACTAAAATTTTAAAAGACTGACAACATCAAGAGTCAGTGGGGATATGGAGGAACTTGAGCTCTCAAATATGACTGGTAAAAAGTAGTTTGGAAGGTTTTTAAAAAGTTAAATATATACCTACCATATGATTCAACCATTCCATCTCTCCAAAGAAATAAAATATATATCCATAAAAAAACTGTGTTTGAATGTTCACAGGAACATTATTTATAATAGCTCCAAACTGTAAGCAACCCAAATTTCCACCAACAAACGGACTGAAGAAGCCCTGTCCTATCATCTGTACAAGGGAACACTACTCAGCAATGAAAAGACACTGAATAATGCTATGCATAACAAGGAGAAATTTCAAACTAAGAAAGAGACCAGGCAAGAAAAATTGAATTCATTAGATTCTAGAAAATGCAGACTAATCTACAGCGAAAGAAGGGTTGTGGTTGGTTGAGAAGTAGAGAAAAAGGGAAGACAAAAGGGATGGAGGCAGGGAACTTTTGAAGGATGGTCTTGACAGTGGCAATAGCATCATGATAGTATTAAAACTGACCAAACTGTACACTTTAAATATATATACAGTGTATGGTTTATTAATTATATCTCAATAAAGCTGTTTAAAACCTATTTTCTTTTTCTTATATTCACTCATAAAATATCATATTTATTTTATATGAAATAAGGTTTACTTCTGGACTTTCAATTCTGCTGCTGCTGCTGCTAAGTAGCTTCAGTTGTGTCCGACTCTGTGCGACCCCATAGATGGCAGCCCATCAGGCTCCACCATTCCTGGGATTCTCCAGGCAAGAACACTGGAGTGGGTTGCCATTTCCTTCTCCACTGCATGAAAGTGAAAAGTGAAAGGGAAGTCACTCAGTCATGTCCGACTCTTAGCGACCCCATGGACTGCAGCCTACCAGGCTCCTTCATCCATGGGATTTTCCAGACAAGAGTACTGGAGTGGGGTGCCATTGCCTTCTTCGCTCAATTCTATTCCACTGTTCTATATATCTTTCCTTGAATTCCAGAAGAACATTTACTTTTGCTTCATTGACTACTCTAAAGCCTTTGACTGTGTGGATCACAACAAACTATAGAAAATTCTTCAAGAGATGGGAATACCAGACCACTTTACCTGTCTCCTGAGAAATCTTTATGCAGGTCAAGAAGCAACACTTAGGACTGGACATGGAACAATGGACTGGTTTCAAATTGGGTAAAGAGTACATTAAGGCTGTATACTGTCACCCTGCTTATTTAACTAATATGCAGAGTACATCATGCAAAATGCCAGGCTGGATGAAGCACAAGCTGGAATCAAGGTTGCCAGGGGAAATATCAATAACCTCAGATCGCAGATGACACCACCCTTATGGCAGAAAGCAAAGACGAACTAAAGAGTCTTTTGATGAAAGTGAAGGAGTAGAGTGAAAAAGCTGGCTTAAAACTCAACATTCAGAAAACGAAGATCATGGCATCTGGTCCCATCACTTCATGGCAAATAGATGGGGAAACAATGAAGACAGTGACAGACTTTATTTTCTTGGGCTCCAAAATCATTGCAGATGGTAACTGCAGCCACAAAATTAAAAGACATCTGCCTCTTGGAAGAAAAGCAAAGACAAACCTAGACAGCATATTAAAAAGTAGAGACTTTATTTTACTGACAAAGCTCCATATAGTCAAGGCTATGGTTTTTCCAATATTCATCATGTATGGATGTGCGAGTTAGACCATAAAGAAGGCTGAGCACAGAATTGATGTTTTTGAACTATGGTGCTAGAGAAGACTCTTGAGAGTCCTTTGGACTGAAAGGAGGTCAAACTAGTCAATCCTAGAATATTCACTGGAAGGACTGATACTGAAGCTGAGGCTCCAATACTTTGTCTACCTGACGCAGAGAGCTGACTCACTGGAAAAGAGCTGATGCTGGGAAAGATTGAAGGCAAAAGGAGACGAGGGCAAGAGGACAAAATGGTTAGATAGGATCCCTGACTCAATGGACGTGAATCTGAGCAAACTCCAGGAGATAATGAAGGACAGGGAAGCCTGACATGTTGCAATATATGCGGTCGCAAAGAGTCAGACAGGACTTAGCAACTGAAAAACAATTTGAAAATATGCCATGGCCACAGATTTTACTTCATATTCTTTCATAACTTCAGCAAAAATAAGTATAATTAGATTAACTTATTTTTTCTCACAAAGGCTTATTTGCAACTTAAAAAGAGTTTTAAAAATCCATGTCAGCTTTTTCTTAGAATATATTAAAAGAAAGCACTGACTATGAGTCACAGGTTTCTGTTACAACCTAACTTCTCCCAGCAGATACCATATACGTGATACCATGTGTTATTTGTCTTCAGTTTATTTCTTAGCATAATGCCCTCCACGTTCATCTGTGCTGTTAAAAACACAGATTTCTAATGAACAGTTAGGAGTTCCATCCAGAAAGTAACTCGTTATTAACTGATAATGAAATAAACCACCCTGTTCCTGAGTTTATGAACAACTGTGCTATGAAAGCAGCTATTTCAATAATTTTCCTTTGGTAACACTGATTAAATACATTGCAACACCAGTTTATCAAGTGGAAAGAGAAAAGAACATAAAGACAGAAATAGACACTAAAGAAACATTCAAGTTCCATTACAATCTTTCCTAAGAAATACTTTTTCAGTACTAGAAACTGATTCTATCAAACACTACTGAAATAACTGGCCAATGTCTAAAATTTAGAATGAAATATTTGTCAGATAAGCTGTCGCATTATTTAACGTCAGACTGTATTTTACCTCCATGTCTTTTCCTAGAAGAAGCTTTCATGTTCCAACTTAAAAAAGACTTTTTCCAATTATTCCATTAAATAATTATTCCTGTTAAATAGTTACTATGACACTTTAGAAAGTATATTTTTTCCAAATACCTTGAGGGGAAAAACTTTACTACTTACCCTTTTCTTTATTGCCATTGGTATTATGCAAGAAGTCTCCATCAGAACGTGTCGTAGGAAAGTCATCTTCATCATCTTCTACCACTAAATAAAATATATTTAAGAATATCAGGATGAAAGCACACAGAAATTAACCAGTTTACTCTTATGTTCAACTGATTAAATATCCTCTGGATACCATGACGACACGATCTTATTCATCTTTGTATTTTCAGTGCTCATCAATGGATGTCCAGTAAGTATGCTGTGAAATGTCTTTAAATACATAATTATAAAAACCACATCCATTCTCATTTTTGTAAGGGATAGTACTGAGATATAAATTATTCTGTCCTTTAAGTCTTCCTATCTCTTTCTCCTTACCTTGGGGAGATTTTCTAATTCTGCCAGAGACCTACAAAGACTGAGAGGATGGTAATGGTATCAATACGTAAAGAAGATACTTTATCTTGCCTCCAGGGAAAATATAATGACTTACAGTTCTGATACTGATTTTAATTCATCCCAGTATGTCTGTGCCTGGATTATCCTTTTAACTTACCCAATTCCAGGAAATACAGAATCCCCTGTGTTCTTCAACATACCTCTTTCTTCTATACAATACTCTCTTTTTACACTGCCTAACATACGAATCCTCTGCACTATGTATTCTGCTTCTTAACATCAATTTCTAAACCTCAGCCACCAACCTTACTCTATATTTTTGAATGGCTTCTTCAATTTATTAGGTTGGAACAAAAGTAACCACAGCTTTTGCATTACTGAAATTTGCCGTTTGATATTGGAATACATTCTAAATAAATGTGGTTAGGTTATGTATCATTTTACTGCACATTTCTTGCCTTTTTTTTTTTGCTAATGATTTATTACTTATTTATATTTATTTTAAACTATGGAAATGATACTAGACAAAAAGCAAATTTGAGTGATTTTGTCATTTGAGTTCAAAATGGTTCATAAAGCAGTGGAGACAACTCACAACATCAACAATGAATCTGGCCCAGGAACTGCTAACAAACATACAGTGTAATGGGGGTTCAAGAAGTTTTGCAAAGGAAACAAGCGCCTTGAGAATGAGTAGCCTAGTGGCCGGCCATCGAAGCTGACAATGACAAGTGACAGCCATCATGGAAAATGATCCTCGTACAACTACACGAGAAGCTGCTGAAGAATCAACATCAACCATTCTAAGTCATTCAGCATTTGAAGCAAATCAGAAAGGTGAAAAAGCTTGATAAGCTGTGCCTCATGAGCTGACTGGAAATAAAAAAAACTCATATTAGTGTTGTCTTCTCTTAATCTAGGCAGCAGCAACAAACTATTTCTTGATCAGACTGTGACATGTGATGAACAGGACAAGCGCATCGTACAGGACAAGCGATGACGACCAGCTCAGTGCTGGACCAAGAAGCAGCTCCAAAGCACTTCCCAAAGCCAAACATACATCAAAAAAAAGCCACGGTCACTGTTCGGTGGTCTGTAGCTGGTCTGATCCACTACAGCTTTCTGAATCCTGGCAAAACCACTGTATCTGAGAAGTATGCTCAACAAACTGATCAGATGCACTGAAAATGGCAATGCTGGCAGCTGGCACTGGTCAACAGAAAGGGCCCAATTCTTCTCCACGACAACGCCCAACTGTACCTTGCACAGCCCACACTTCCGAAGCTGAACAAATTGAGCTACAAAGTTGTGCCTCAACCACCATATTTACCTGAGCTCTCACCAACTGACTATCACTTCTTCAAGCATCTAGACAACTTTTTGCAGGGAAAATACTTCCACAACTAACAAGACACAGAAAACGCTTTCCAAGAGTTCACTGAATCCCAGAAGCATGGATTTTTATGCTGCAGGAATAAACAAATTTATTTCTCATTGGCAAAAATGTTTTAATTGTAATGATTCTTATTTTGATTAACAAAGATGTGTTTGAGTCTAGTCATGCTATAGTCCATGGGGCTGCAAAGAGTCGGACATGACCTGGCAACTGAACAACAGTATGATGTAAAATTCATGGTCTGAAATCACAATTACGTTTGTATCAACTAAATATTATCTTTTGCTGAACTCCCTTTCTACAAGAGAAATCTTCACATTAAACTAATGTCTTACTTCTTGTCTATATCTCCTTACGTCAGGAGCAATTTGGGTATACAAGGAACATTTCATCTATTTTAACTCTCTCTCTAATGGAAGCAAAGCCTATTCCTATTTCTTATTCCCTCCCTAACTAAATGGAAAATAGCTTTATTCAGTATTACCATTTTCTAATCAGTAGGCTATTTCATTTTTTTATTACCTGAAAAATTTGTACTTATTTATATTAATTTTCAAACCACAAGCTGCCATTATCTATTAACACTAACACCTACTATTTTATCAGCAGCTAACTGCTATCAGTATCCAACTGACATTTTTCTTTTCCACGCCCATCATTATTCCTACAGACTTCAATATCCATATTGCAGCTTCTGCAAATACTTTAGTTTCAAGATTAATCAAATTTCCAGATTCTGTGGATCTCTGCTTCTCATCAGTAATTTGCAAATAAGGTCAATTCTATGAAACTGGGTTCTCTGGTGGCTCAGAGAGTAAAGCGTCTGCCTGCAATGCAGGAGACCCGGTTTCGATTCCTGGGTCGGGAAGATCCCCTGGAGAAGGAAATGGCAAGCCACTCCAGTACTCTTGCTTGGAAAATCCCATGGACAGAGAAGCCTGGTAGGCTACAGTCCATGGGGCTGCAAAGAGTCGGACACGACTGAGCGACTTCACTTTAAGAAATTAACTACCACAAAGCTGCTCTGACTTTAAGTCCTTAGTCATCCTCAGACAAGATCCTGACCTTTCAATACTACTATGATTAACTGGTCTTCAATACCGAAATTTCTGCACTTCTTTCATCTCTTCACCATCTACCTTGGGTTACTAAAGATTTGCTTTCATCTCCCCAACCACTGAGTAGCCTAGTACTATCAAGCAGAAATGTCAACCTTTTTTTTTTTAAGCAAATAATCAACATATAAAACTGATGAAAGCAAAAGCTCCTCTGGGTAAAAAAGTGGCCTTCCCCCTTCCCTTCCCAACCAAGGACTCCTTGTCCATACTGAAGCACCTTTAAGGGATGTCTGACATGGTTTGAAATGCTGTCCTAATACAAATCTCCCATCCCTATCAGACCAGTCTCTCCCTCACCAACACTCATTATCTATTATGCTAAATTTCATCTTTGAATCTTATACATTCCTGCTTTCATTATCCCTGCAATTATCCAAATTAACCATATTAATAACAGCAGCTATTATTGATTTTTTGCTACTAAGCACAGTGCTAATATACATATTCTAATTTAAATCTCACAATCATGTGCTTGTATAACAACATCCATGTTACAGAGGAAAGAGATGTGCAGAAATTGATAAGTAATTTATTTCAAGTCATCAAACTAATAATGAATAGAAAAATAAGATCAGAACCTTTATTTTCAATAGGAATATATGTCTTGTTTTTATGAGTGTGTTAAGTTGCTTCAGTCCTGTCTGACTCTGCAACCCTATGGACTGTAGCCCACCAAACTTCTCTTTTATGGGGTTCTCAAGTCAAGAATACTGGAGTAGATTGCTATTTCCTTCCCCAATGCATGAAAGTGAAAAGTGAAAGTGAAGTTGCTCAGTCGTCTCCAACTCTTTGCGACCCCATGGACTGCGGTCTACCAGGCTCCTCCGCCCATGGGATTTTCCACACAAGAGTACTGGAGTGGATTGCCATTGCCTTCTCCAGTGCCATCTATCTGGACCTAAATGGTTAATTAAATCTTACTGAAGAGTGTGTGTGTGTGGCCAGGGATGGGGGTGGGGTGGGGGATAA
>SJYQ01006226.1:132885-167901 GCA_006410935.1 Redunca redunca | reverse complement strand
GGGGGGGTGGCGGGCATTCAGTCTTACTAGCAGTTATAATAAAACGTTTTAAATAAAAACACTGAACACTTAAAATGAGAGCTTGCTATTACCATTTCAGTGACACACAATGAAAGAAGTGTGTGATTCTAAAAATTACTTAAAAGTCACAGATAATTTAGTCTTGGTAATTTAGTGAAAGTATTACTACACCTACAGAGATCCTCAGGTCGGCAATTCTGATGTGTAGTTGAGGCAAGAAACTATGGCGCTTAGTGTTCTTATTCAATGTTCTTATTTCAGCTTTACCCAGCACGTACTCTTAAAAATAAAACTTTACAAAATAGTCATTTATAGGGAAATAAGCTGTTATGGCTGAATTGTACCGCAACTAAATTCATATGTTGACATCCTAACCTTCCTATACTCCAAACTATGACTGTATTTGGAGACCCGGTCTTCACAGAGGTAATCAAGTTAAAATGAGGTCATGACGATGCGCCCAGTCAATATATCAAGATGACCAGTGTCCTTGTAGGAAAAGGAAGTTTGGACATGGACACTTACGAAGGAAGATGATGTGAAGACATGTGGAGCAGATGCTCATCCACAAGGCAAGGAAAGAAGTCTAGAACAGATCCTTCCCTCATGACCCTCATGGTTTCAGAAGAAATCAAACTTGCCAAAATCATGATCTCACATTTTTAGCTTCCAGACTGTGGAGAAATAAATTTCTGCTGTTTAAGCCACAGGTGATGGAGTACTTTGGTGATGACAGCCTTAGCAAACTAATACATTAGTCTGTCCCTGCTGCACTTTCTAGGTGGCGCTGCTAAGTCGTTTCAGTCGTGGCTGACTCTGTGCGACCCCATAGACAGCAGCCCACCAGGCTCCTCCGTCCCTGGGATTCTCCAGGCAAGAATACTGGAGTAGATTGCCATTTCCTTCTCCAATGCATGCAAGTGAAAAGGGAAAGTGAAGTTGCTCACCTGTGTCTGACTCTTAGAGACCCCATGGACTACAACCCACCAGGCTCCTCCGCCCATGGGATTTTCCAGGCAAGAGCACTGGAGTGGGGTGCCACTGCCTTCGTGTGGTGCTGCTGCCGCCGCTGAGCCGCTTCAGTCATGTCCGACTCTGTGGGACCCCAGAGACGGCGTGTGGCGGCGTGTGGCGCTAGTGGTACAGAATTCACCGGCAATGCAGGAGATGCAAGAGATGTGGGTTTGATCCCTGGGTCAGGAAGATCCCCTGGAGAAGGAAATGGCAACCCACTCCAACAGTCTTGCCTAGGAAATCCCATGGACAGAGGAGCCTGGCAGCCACAGTCCATGGGGTCACTAAGAGTCAGACATGACAGAGCACACACACATCACTGTTGCTACACAGTCAAACACGAACAGTGTTTAAAGATATTTTTCAAATCTTCTACACAACTTGGTTGTGAATACACGCCAATTTCCACTCCTTCCACCATCACTTTCATCCTTAAGATGCTATGTATTATTGACATGGAGACGTGGACCATTTAAAAATTAAAAAGAATTCAAATCTGTATCTACCTTGTTTTAGTTTAAAGGACAGTTTGCTTGCTGTCTGCAAGCAAATGAAAACTGATAGGTAAGATCTAATTTGACAGAAAAATAAGTATACTTTTTTTAATTAATGAGAAATAAGAGTTCAACCGTCTTTAGTTTTTAGAGAAATAAACGTTAAATATTAAAGAGCCAAAAAGTTAAAGTGTATCAAATATGAAGAATTTCAAGTCTACTTTAGATAAAATTAAGTATTTTAAGAGGAATATCGGCTTCTGTTTCAGACAAAGATAGAACAATAAGGAGAGAATTTACCCTCTAGCATGAAATTAAAAAATTAGACAATATATGAAACAATGGTTTTCAAGACACTGGCTATCAAGCAACAAAGGACAGTGATCCCTAAGGGTTGGGGAACAAAGGATGTGAGCCCTGTGACTGGTCCAGTCTATCGCGGTGAGGGTTTCCAAGCTGAGGAGTAAGGAGGAACTCAGGAGGAGCCTGGTACTCTCTGAGGTGAGAAAATGGAGCTGAAAATCCAGACAGATAAAGGTCACTAGAGTTCAGAAGGCTGAGTACTTGGGAGAAGAGAGTTGTACTGTACAGAGACAGAACTCTGGAGAGGGGCAGAAGGTCCCACTGAGAGTCTTGTGTAGAGTATTGATAGCACATATAAGCTGAGGAACTACAGAGGTCATAGAAAGAACCGTCTGAAAGGATCCCAGGGAAAAGGACCCAAGTCTATGTGGAGCAGGGAAAGTGTCTGTCCCTCCAACACAGACCTGGGACAATGCACAGGGAACTGGCCAGAGGATGCTGAGCTGCTTTGCCTTAGTAGTGGGGAGAGATGGAAATGCATTATTCTAAATTTTTACACGATAAAAAAAGTGGTATATTACTCAAAGGTAGACTGTAATAACTTAAATGTGTATACTACAAACCCTGAATTAGTCACTGTAATAGCAAGTTTAACAAAAAGTCAACAAAGGAGATAAAAAAATAGAATTATAGAAAACATTCAATCCAAAAGAAGGTAGAGAAAGGGAAAAAAGAACAGAGAATAGGAAAAGAACATGTAAGAAGGGATGAGCTCATGTTCTTCTACTTGGCCATCTTGCAGGCAAGTTAATAGAAAGAACATAAACCCACATAACACATTTAATAATACCAAAAAACAAAACCATGTCAGGCAACCTAGTCATACTGGGAATGAACTTAGCACTATTTAGTAATACTGTTATGAGTAGTTCATTTTTGCCTATATAGCAGATTAAGAGAAATTACTCTGCCAGTAATATTCAGCAGTAACAAATGAAAAGTATCTTTAGAATTCATATTACAGGTTAACTAAATATCATCTCTCTCTCTCTTAACTCTTAAAGGAAAAAACCGCCCTAGAAATTACTTATATATGTACATGTCATTCCATGATTATTCTATTCCATTACCCAGACTTCTTCCTCTATGAGAAAAAGGGCAGAGGGAAAGAAGGAAGACAGAGGAAGAGAAAGAGAGGAAAGAGGAAGAGGGAGGGAAAAAAGACTGGCTGATTCCTGATGTGGAGGATTTAACATAAACATATGCTTGTCTCATGACTTGTCATAGGGTACAATTTATTAGACATAATCATGTGAAATGCTCCATATTATCAAGATGATATTACATTTTTCAATAAATAAAGAGTTCAAAAATCATTTTAAAATCTTCAATGATATCTGGTATGGGTGATCAGATTAATTAAGGTGCTATTAAAGTACACAAGTGGACACTGAAATCTGTGACATTAGCGATGTGTAGCACAAGTGACTATAATTACCTTCATCACTTAAAGACATTACCCTTTAAGATCAAGAGGCTTTAAATCCATTCATTCTCCAAGTAAAAATAGTGGTAATAGCCTAATTAACCTTTATCCCTTTGAAATTCATCCTTGGAGACAGCATCAGCACAGGCATCAAAGAACTTCTGTAGAGTATCAACTTGTCTACACAGTATATCTCTAAAGGTTTCCATTTCAGCCAGTTTCTCACGTAAACTGTGGCCCTTCTGCAACAGAGAAAATGGGGGGATGGAATCCAAGTTAACAAAGTTAAAATTTACTTAGTCCCATGGGATTTCATCATCTTTTAATTTAAGGTCTCTATCTTACGACTGAGGGCTTGGGGTAGGAAGAGTTGTCAAGTTCAATGTAGTATTTCCAGGGAAAGACTTGAAACTAATTAATTGTTTGACAGTGATAAGCTTGAAGGAAATGAGAGAAATAAGCCTGCCAACTTGCTAATATTTAATATTTTCAAATTAACACTGTGATGAAAAATTATGAGATTTTTTTTCAAAAAACTATTAAATAAGTTCTGCTCACAACATTCAGTACTAAACTCAATTTATGCTGCCTTAACTTAAAGCATTCATAATCACACACCTTGAACGAGGAGGTGGATGTTGCAGAATAGCCACTTGCTCCGGATACCAATGACACCATTGAGCCATGTCGGCGCAAGCTGGATTCAGATCCATATCCAGATTCAGTCTAAAAAGGAAAGTAAACTACATGAAAAAATTAAATAAAAAATACTTAATCATCCCAAGAAAAAACTTTTTAACCATGTCAGGTGATGAACATTAAGTAAACTTACTGTAGTAAGCATTTCACAGTATATACAAATACCAAATCTTTATGCTGTAAACTTTAATACAGTGTTACACGATCAATTATAAAACTGGGAAAAATACTTGAGAAAACAAAAGTTTCCATATAAACTAATAAGGTTATTGTAAAAAATTTAAAAATAAGATTATTGGAACAATAATTAGAAATAAGAGTTTATTCAAGAAATATAGGCAACCCACTGGCATAAGCAATGTGTTTCAATTGCTAACTGCCATTAATTTAGAAATTTACTGAATACCAACTACATGCTGGGCTAGTGGGCTAACCGTTTATAATAGGAAAGCTACCTATAGCAGGTAAGTTCATAGAGACAGAAAGTGGAGTCGTGGTCATCAGGGAGCGAGGAAGATAAGAGAATGAGGTGTTAGAATCTACTAGGTACGGAGCTGGATGAGATGAAGCTGGGTAAGATAAGATGTGATGATGGTTGAATAACAATGTAGATAAGTTTAATGTCACAGAATTGTACAGTTAAAAAGCTAAAATGATAGATCGTCATTCATATTTTACCATGGTAAAAAATTTTGGTAGAACAAGGACCAAAAGAAAAAAAAAGAAAAAAAGGAAACTTTGAGTACTGTTTCTTTATAGACAAATTACTTATCCTGACATAGCTCAAATATCTCTGTCTCAATGAAGCCTTTCCTATTATTTCAGGTAGTTTGACTCTATTCTCAACCATTCTTAACCTATTATGATTATGGCATCTACTACTCAATTTTAATAGTTATATGTCATTACTACCCCTGGACTGCTGGACTTCGACCTTCTGTAAGACAGTTGCAATTTTTTCCATTTTTGGAGTAACCTTAACAGTTCACGACACAAAGAAAATCCCCAATTTTCCCAACCTATTTTGTCATCACACGATAGAAGGCTTTCTTTAGACTCAGCACTGTGATCTAATTTTGAAGAACTACTACTCTTTAGGGATCCCCAACCCATGGGGCCACAGATGGGTACCAGTACCATGGCCTGTTAGAACCAGGCTGCAGAGCAGGAGGTGAGTGGCAGGTAAGTGGGTGAAACCTCATCTCTACAGCTGCACCCCACTGCTAAGGTTGAATCGTCCTGAAAGAATCCCCTGATCCCATCTGCGGAAAAATTACCTTCAATCAAACAGGCCCCTGGTGCCAAAAAGGCTGGGAACCCCTGCTTAAGATTATCAATTTTGTATCTCATCCTCCCTAGGAAAATGCAGTACTTCCCTTGTGGCTCAAATGGTAAAGAATCTGCCTGCAATGCAGGAGACCTGGGTTCGATCCCCGGGTCAGGAAGATCCCCTGGAGAAGGAAATAGCAACACACTTCAGTAATCTTTTGCCTGGAGAATTCCCTGGACAGAGGAGCCTGGTGGGCTACATACAGTCCATGGGATCACAGAGAGTTGGACACGGCTGAGCTACTAATTTTCACTTTTCAAAAATATAGACAAAGGAATTGAACATTTGGAAAAAATAAGCACCTAAAATCAAGTACCTAAAACCTGTTCAAGTATTTAAGGTCTCTGATTACTTTCTACTGTAGAATTTAGAAGTACTGTGCATAATTTTAATCCTAGTCACAAACTTAAGAAGTAAAATAATACCTAATCATTTTTAGCATCATACCTAGCATATGCTTCCCAGAGTCCAAGCTTCCAGCACATACCCGTTGTTAAAGATTCAAAATAAAGTCATCGTACTTTAATAATGATTGTTCATAAAACATTCTAGCTATAAAAGGTACTGCAATATGTTCTTAAATGTGAATTTACTAACAAATTACACATACACCTATGTTGTTCAGCTACTCAGTCATGTCCAACTCTTTGTGACCCCATGGACTGCAGCACACCAGGCTACCCTGTCCTTCGCTATCTCCCAGAGTTTGCTTAAATTCATGTCCACTGAGTTGATGATGCATTCAACCATCTCATCCTCTGTCACCCTCTTCTCCTCCTGCACTCCATAAAGTTATGACTAGATGGAATCAAAGCTCTTCTCCAAGACTTGTATCACCCTACACCACCTCCCTATCTCAAAGCAAAGCAATATTTTAGTAATGAGGTAGAAATTACAAAGTAAGCATTTTGGTGCCAGCGAAACTATTAATGAAAGGATTAAGTATATGCATTGTATATAAGCTACCTCAAGAAAACTGACTTTTTCAAAAAGACAAAGTTATAGTTCATGAGAAAAGCAGGCCAGAGTACAGTAGGGACACTACAAAGACATATTTTGGTGGGAATACATTACAGCTGTCAAAACTCAAAGTGTCCAGTTACATTGATACATTTTATAAATTGTACCTCAATAAAATAGCTAAAGAAAAAAAGGTAAGCTTGTTTCAGTATAATAGAATCCCAATAAAGAGAATTCTAACTACAGATATCATGTAATTCATTAAAAAAATAAGACTTTTTTTTAAATCAAATAATGTCCTGGAACAAAGGCACTGACCTAGGTTTCTTGTGGCTCTAGTTTCTGTTTCCCATCTGACAGGAATACTAAGTTTCTGAGCACAGTGTTTCTACCTTTTAACTGTTGTACTGTTTTGGTAAAGTTTTTCATAGATTTAAATATAGAAGACGGGAATTAAAAATAAGAAAAATCTATTGGACTAAATAGATTTAATGGACTATTAAATGTAATGGACTAAAAATATAAAGCACTGCATAAGTCACTTATCTCAGATACTTGTATGTCATTCATTTCTAACCAGTAATTAATTAAAACTGTCCATTTAAATATAAAACTCATAATTTTCAATCAAAATTTTATTTAAAAGCATTTTAGATATTTATTTAAAAATATTTAGAACCAAACAAAATGAAATTCAAATCCAAATGAATCTACTCTCTCCATTTACATGCTTTATATCAATGAGTTCTAAACAGAGTAAGTAAAAACTTTAAGATCTTGAAACAAAATACAAACACTACAAAGCTTTACTAAACATTTTTTGACTCTAAAAGATACGTCTTATATTCTTGTCTGTTTCTTCAGGTTCCACTATTTCAAGACAGTAATATCTCCTTACAACAAAGGCATGACAGAACAAAGACTCTGCTAGAGCATAATGTTACTGTACATTTTAAATAATGGATAGTGAATGAATGTCGAGTCTGAGCATTTAGAATAACCAGTTTCTATTTCTAACAAAGTTTCACTTAAATAAACTGTATTATAAATTATATATATCATTCTAAGGGAAAAAATATAGTATGCTCATGAATATCAATTTTTTTTTATTCAGTTTAAATAATGGGGGTTCATTTGTCATTCTATGTCAGTAACTGCACTGGGACCACTTTAAAAATAATCTAAGTGCTTAACAAATATATACATGCACTTACAAATGAATCACCCCTGTTTAAAAGCTAGTCATTCTGGAAACGCCTATCATTCTGGCAACAATGCTGTCACTGCACCAAAGATTCCTAGGTACTATTATAATATTGAGAGTAATTTTATGATACAGCCACAAAATGGAGCTATCTAAAATCATTCTGGGGAGTTGCAGAAAAAAAATTTTAAAACAGTCTTACTAAAGGAATAGCTACAAACTGTATAATTAAGCTTGACTGCCTTTCCTATTCACATAACATGGCTTGATTTGGTACTGGATTTTTCTCAAAAATCTATCAAAGATATCAATATTTTTCTTTTATTTTTAATAATTAAAAATTTTATTATTTATTTAGTTGGCTACGCTGAGTTTTATTTGTGGCACGGAGGACCTTTTTTCTTTCTCGGCTGCGGCATGCAAACTCTTCACTGCATGTGAGATCTAGCTCCCAGGGGTCGACTGACACGGGCCCCCTGCACTGGGAGCACAATGTCACTGATCCCCAGGGAGGTCCCCCGGGGATATCAATATTTTAAAAACATTTTGTCACAGGAGCTAAAAATTATTTAAAAGATATAAAACTATTCTGAAAAGTTGCAATGTTGTTGACATCTATTTGGGCTTTCTAAGATGTTCACCTTAAAGGCAACAATATTCATCCTGAATTTATCATCTGTGTTTTGAAGGTGGGGTGAGGAAAATGGGAAGAAATTTCTTTATGGTCACAATGGATATATACTGTTAAATGTTCTTAAAAATCGTAACATGCTTTCAAAATTTCATCGGTACAATTTTAGGGATAGTACATTAAAGGTACATAGCTTTTTTTCTTAATCCCGCTTTTCCACAGGAAAAAAAGTGGAACCTATTTACAACCTCTAATCACCAAAATAGTATTTTTTTAAACATTGATTTCCATCTAAAATTAATAATGCAGAATTCAAATGTAGTCACTATAGGAATATTTCCCCCTTTAACATTTATGCTTTAAGATTCCCTCACACAAATTGCTTTACCAAAAAAACCATGATGGGATATCTGTTTTGTAAGCAGTATTCATCAATGTGTTTTATATAAACATAAAATGCCATTTTGGTTCAATGACATACTTACTGAACATGTCCTATATAGTACAAGGTGGGTTTCTTTTAAATATTAAGAGTAATGAGACCACATCTTTATTATAATACCCCTCCTTATTTTAGGGGGAGGAAAAAGCATAATCTTTTGGCCACCAGAGGGGGTGAGTAGCACTTTCCAAGCAGTATACTTGGAAAGTTGATACAAAGGTTACTATTGGTCAAAGTACGACAGTAACCTTCGTACTAAATCCCTTACTTGTACCTTTACCTTCTGTATCTTGATTTTTTGAGAACAGTGAAGATCACAATAAATTAAATCATATAGTTCAAAGTTACAAGTTTTAAAAAGGACCAGAAATGCCTAAGAACTAACTTGAAAAGAGAACTCTAGGGACTTCCCTGGTGGTCCACTGGTTAAGATATGCAGGGAGCACAGGTTCGATCCCTGGTTGGGGAACTAAGATATCCCACATGCCACACGACATGCCACATGTCACATTAGTCTGGCTCACTCACACAGGAGATAAACATCTATTCTCATTTTGCACAGTCTGTTCATCAGCCCATCTATACTCTGGAAACAGTGGTATAAAATACAAGAAAAAAGCTGGTTTATTTTTTCATAGCACTTGCCTTCTGAAAAGCTTATTCCTTTTCCTAATAATACTCTCCAGGAAGAAGCATACCAAAGAAACTGAGAAAGAAATGAACTTCCTCATGGTGTCAAGAATTCTCTGTTTAGTGGCATTGGTCTACCCCTGACATTATCCCTTTCCATTTTAATTATGGGAAAAGAGAAGAGAGAAGTAAGACTAAATGTTAACATAAGGACAATGGAGCATTTTCCAGAAACTGAAACTAAAACTCTTAATAAAACCAAATACACCTGCCGTGTTGCAAGTATCCACATATCTACTTTCAATATCATTTTAAAGCAAACCACATGAGAAGCAAGACACCGTAGCCAAGAGAACAATGTAATCAACAGGATTATGGCTTATAGTATCATAATAGTTGTAATGGCAATAATTTTATGATTCTAGGTAAACAAATTACTAATATTTGCTGTAATAAAATTTGGTACAATTTCACACTTACACTAAATATCTGTCCAGCCTTTCAAATATGTATGGATCCCTCTTCAGAAGCACTAGCCTCTGAAGTGCAAAGAACACAGAAGCAGGGAGGACACAGGCTCGACTGTCACTGTCACCACCAGACAGCAAGACCAGCCAGTCATTGCTTTCTTGAGCTTATTTTTCTTATCTTTAAAATGGTATGGCTAGTCTAGAACTAATTCTCTGTATCAAGCCGAAAACACCAAAACTTAGGCTAAAAATGTATATATCCAGTGGAGGCCCAAATGTTCAACAAAGGGGTTGAACTAGCTGGAAAGATAAAACATAACACAATTTATTCAGAAAACTGACACTAACAATGTATCAGATGAGGAAGGGTTGAACCTACAATGATTTCCAGAAAACTGCATTATCTCATATATAAAAGAAAATTTAAAATTTATTTTAAAAAATTGTATTAAAGAAGATTTCATCCATTTCTGACTGCCTAGAACCCAGCAGCAATATGGCTAAATGAATAGAATATATTTGCTCACTCTCAAGATATTTTTCTCAAACCACAATGGAATGCTTCCTAGTCATTCTTGTATCATAACTGAAAAACCACTATCTCAACCGATGAATGGATAAAGAAGTTTTGGTATATATATACAATGGAATATTACTTAACCATAAAAAGGAACACATTTGAGTCAGTTCTAATGAGATGAATGAACCTAGAGCCTATTATACAGAATGAAGTAAGTCAGAAAGAGAAAAATATTATCATATACTAACACAAATATATGTAATATAGAAAAATGGTACTGAAGAATTTATCTGCAGGGCAGCAACTGAGAAAGAGACATAGAGCACATACTTATGGACATGGGGAGAGGGTGAGATGTACGGAGAGAGTTAACATGGAAACTTAATTACCATACGTAAAATAGCCAACAGGAATTTGCTGTATGTCTCAGGAAACTCAAAGAGGGGTTCTGCATCAACCTAGAGGGGTGGGATGGGGCAGGAGATGGAAGGGAGGTTCAAAAGGGAGGGGACATATGTATACCTATGGCTCATTCATGTTGAGGTTTGACAGAAAACAACACGATTATGTAAAGCAATTATCCTTCAATTAAAGAATAAATAAATAAATAACCAATTATCAAATAAAATACTTCATTTGAAGGTCATTTATGGAACCTGGTTATTCATTTTTCATTTTCTTCTAATAAGCATGAGATAGGCCTTCATTTACAGAAGTATCTAAGTAAGTAGTGTTGTACTGAGATAAGGCTGGAAGGGTTAACTAAGGCCTTACTGCACATCCTATTTAAGTATTAAAAGAAGGCTAGAGGGGTAAAAGAAAGTAAGACACTGCCTACCACAATCCAAAGAACTACAACAGTGCCCAAACACAATACGATGCTACAGAAGTAGAGTAACAACAGCAGTGCCCACTCTCCTTGATTTCAGCATTTCTCTCTTGTACTTCTAATAATACATACATTGTTTAATCTGTAGGGGAAATTAGACTTCTCAGAAAGCTACCAAGTATATCCTCTGCACCCAAAGCTTTCTTTAATGGGAATTTTAAAACACTTATTAACTAACTGATTTTTGGTTGCACTAGGTCTTCGTTGCTGTGCACAGGCCTTTTCAAGTCACAGAGCATGGGGGCCACTCTTCCCTGAAGTGCACAGGTGTTTCTTGTTGTGGAAAACAGGCTCTGGGGCATATGGGCTTCAGGAGTTGCAGCAGGAAGGCTCAGGAGTCATGGTGCACAGGCTTAGCTGCTTGGTGGCATGTGGAGTCCTCCGGATCAAACCTGTGTACCCTGCAACTGGCCAGGTCGATCCCAACCCACTGCACCACCAGTGAAGTCCCCCAAAAGCTTTTTAAGAATCCAATCTGTGTCACAAAAGATGATTCCAAATAAACTAACTTTGACTCTGAAATTCAGTCATTATCTTTTTTTTCAAATCCCTCCCATTGTAGGGAGTCTAGAAGCCCAGCTGTTTTTTCTTAATGACATTAAAATAGAGATAAGAAATAACAGATAAATCAAATGAGGCTGTATAAAGGCAAGTTGTTTAACAATATTTCCACTCTAGCTTTAGAAAACAGGTACTAAAGGATAAGAGAGATCTTTCTTCTTTTGCCTTGAGAGGAGGGTTGATGAAAGAGTTGCACAATTTTACATGGATATTTTATATATAAATCCCACAGAGCCAAGCTGGATAAATTATAACACCAATACCAATAGTAAAAGCTAATACTTAGGATATTTACTTTGTGCAAGGCCTGATGCTACAGCTTTAAGTGAATTATCTCACTTAATCCTCTTAAAAGCCTAAGTAAAATGGGTACCAATACTAACCCATTTTGTAGGTGATTTTGTGTGATGAGTTGCACAACTGGTAAGTAAGGGAGCCAGGATTTAATTCCAGATTCAAGAGCCCATGGTGTTAGTCATTACTGTGCTGCCTCAACATCCAGAGATTTTGCTTCTACTCCTTTTAAATCTGTCCATTTCACTATTTTCCTGCTGCCATTTCCCACAGCTGTTTTCCAACCGCAGTCACCTAGTATCTCATTTGGATAAATCCTCCATATTTCTAACTACTTTTAGTCAAGTTCCTCTTGAAATCTTTTCTAGTGTAGCCAGGGTGGTACTTTAAAAACAGACATCTGATACTTCACTTTCTGTTTTAAATCCTATTCGGCTCATATTTCTCCTTGGATCAAGTTCACACACTGCTTATAAGTCCCTGTTAGAGGCAGAAGTACAAATAAACTAAACTACTGACAGCCTCCCTATTCATTTAGTATCTATTATTTAAATGTGTGTAGTCAGTATTGCTGTAATAAAGTCTTTTCTCCTGGCGTCTGTTTTCTGTACGGAAATACCTGTTTTGAAATAGTGGAACTTGAAAAAGTAGACAAGGATATCAGAAATGTGCTTTATAGTGAAGAAATCTTTAATAATACTTTGTAATATTTATATTACATCGTAAGTGCTTAGTAAGTATTAGCTACCATTGCTTCTTCACCTTTCCACAAAGTCAGGATTTTCCTTTATATCTCCACTTTTACAGAGGAAAATAAACTTAAAAAGTAGCTAGCAGCAGATGTAACAAAATACCAGAACTGCTCATTAGCTTTCTTAATTTATGATTTTCCCTAGAAAAGGGGGCCAATGCATATTTGCTTTTAGAAGGAAGTTTCACAGGTATAAAGTAAAAAGGTCATAATTACATTCTTTTTATCTAACTGCAAAG
This sequence comes from Redunca redunca, assembly GCA_006410935.1. Taxonomy (NCBI): domain Eukaryota; kingdom Metazoa; phylum Chordata; class Mammalia; order Artiodactyla; family Bovidae; genus Redunca; species Redunca redunca. The sequence continues at coordinate 154,963 of SJYQ01006226.1, read as the reverse complement.
AGATGAGAGTGGCAAAATAATTAATGCTACTTTTTGAGACTCCTTTAAATGTCCCAATAAGAAAAAAAACAGGGTTAATATGTCTAAGTAGTATTTTCTGCTGCTGCTGCTAAGTCACTCGACATGTCAGACTCTGTGCGACCCCATAGACGGCAGCCCACCAGGCTTCCCCGTCCCTGGGATTCTCCAGGCAAGAACACTGGAGTGGGTTGCCATTTCCTTCTCTAATGCATGAAAGTGAAAAGTGAAAGTGAAGTCGCTCAGTCATGCCCAACTCTTAGCAACCCCATGGACTGCAGCCTACCAGGCTCCTCCATCCATGGGATTTTCCAGGCAATAGTACTGGAGTGGGGTGCCATTGCCTTCTCCGAGTAGTAGTTGCAGGACTGTTGAAATAAGATGGTATTTGGCCAGGGGACCTGAACTATTAATTCTTTCCTGCAAGGATCCTGAAAGAAATACATGCACACAAAACAATGGTCAGCAAATGAACATTCTTAATTATTCTGGGGCTTCAATCCCAAACCAAACTTTCCTAAAAAAGACATGTGTTCTTTTCTCAAGGAGTAAGGGAGTAACGAAATCGATTTCAAACACAAAAAGATCCTTGTAACTTACTGTTGAGTGAAGGAAAAGCTATATAGTAGTATGGAATCATTTATGTAAAACTCTAAGGTATACATGCAAAGAAATTATCTGGAAGAAATCTTTACCAAAGATGAAGAGTGGTCATTTCTATGTGGCCAGAATTTTCAATTTCTTTTATATAGTTTTCAATATTGGCTGTACTGTTTGAATTATTTACAGTAATCGTGTATCACCTCTACAAAAATAAAAACAAAAAATGAAGTCACAGAACACATGTTTAATTTATCTCACTTAGGAAAGGTTAAACATTAATGAAGCTGGTAGAGACACAGAGCAGAGAAAGGAAGATCTACACGTTTTGTAGATAGAATGAACGTCAGTCTGGGAAATAACCTGACGACATACAACAAAAGTGCTAATATCCTTAAGCAGAGTACTCCTACTTCTGAGAATCCTTTATGAGGACACAAATTACAGGAAAATACTTTATGTAGGAAGGGAGTAATTACTAAATGCAAAAGACAAGTGAAACAATCTAAAGGCCTAAGAATAAGCAAATGAGTACCAAAATTAAAATATAATGAAATATTAATGAAGTTGTGTTATAAGGAAAAATGATGTTAGAGTTAAAAAATCAACAACAGGATATAAACTTTGTTATCTCCATAAAGTTGTAGGGGCAAAATGTACAGAGAATAAGAAGGAAATATACCAAAATGAAGAACTGTCTTGCTTGTAAGACTGATGGTAATTTTGTAACTTTTTCCTTATAATTAATAAAAGTTACTTTTAAAAAACCCAGGGCAAGGGGAACCAATGAAATCTGATCAATACAACTATTTGCAGGGATGGTTTTAAAAGACTTAAGAATTTTTAGATCTAACTGTATGGAGAAAATTCTTTTTTAAAGGAGATTGATGATTTATTTCTTAGTATTCAACTGTGTACTTATATGCAGAGTACATCATGAGAAACGCTGGGCTGGAAGAAGCACAAGCTGGAATCCAGATTGCTGGAAAAAATATCAATAACCTCAGATATGCGGATGACACAACCCTTATGGCAGAAAGGGAAGAGGAACTAAAAAGCCTCTTGATGAAAGTGAAAGAGGAGAGTGAAAAAGTTGGCTTAAAGCTCAACATTCAGAAAACGAAGATCATGGCAGATGGGGAAACAGTGTAAGACTATTTTTCTGGGCTCCAAAATCACTGCAGATGGTAACTGCAGCCATGAAATTAAAGACGCTTAGTCCTTGGAAGGAAAGTTATGACCAACCTAGATTGCATATTGAAAAGCAGAGACATTACTTTGCCAACTATGGTCTGTCTAGTCAAGGCTATGGTTTTGTATGGATGTGAGAGTTGGACTGTGAAGAAAGCTGAGTGCCAAAGAATTGATGCTTTTGAACCATAGTGTTGGAGAAGACTCTTGAGAGTCCCTTGGACTGCAAGGAGATCCAACCAATCCATTCTAAAGGAGATCAGCCCTGGGTGTTCTTTGGAAGGAATGATACTAAAGCTGAAACTCCAGTACTTTGGCTACCTCATGCAAAGAGTTGACTCAGTGGAAAAAGACTCTGATGCTGGGAGGGATTGGGGGCAGGAGGAAAAGGGGACGACAGAGGATGAGATGACTGGATGGCATCACCAACTCGATGGACGTGAGTTTGAGTGAACTCCGGGAGTTGGTGATGGACAGGGAGGTCTGGCGTGCTGTGATTCATGGGGTCGCAAAGAGTTGGACACGACTAAGCGACTAAACTGAACTGACTGATGCACCCATGAGAAAAAAGCTGGAATTAACTACAAAGGGGGGTGTATTACAAAAAATCGAGGTTGTGGTTGCTGGAATAATGTTACCACTCACTAATCAATGTGCTCATAATCTGTTCAATCTCACATTTATGAAAAATGGGAATAATACCTACACTGAAAGACTTCCCACAGGACGAAGGCAATGGCACCCCACTCCAGTACTCTTGCCTGGAAAATACCATGGATGGGGGAGCCTGGTAGGCTGCAGTTGATGGGGTCGTTAAGAGTCGGACAGGACTGGGCGACTTCACTTTTACTTCTCACTTTCACGCATTGGAGAAGGAAATGGCAACCCACTCCAGTGTTCTTGCCTGGAGAATCCCAGGGTCGGGGGAGCCTGGAGGGCTACCGTCTCTGGGGTTGCACAGAGTCGGACACGACTGAAGCGACTTAGCAGCAGCAGCAGCAGCAGCAAAAGATAACACTGGCTAGTTACAGTCTATCCTTCTACAGATCAAGGGAGTTGCTACTGAGAGAACAAAGGACTAGGAAATAAACACTGATATATACGTATTCCTGCCAATGATCACAACTTGTCTGTCAAGAACATGAACTTGTCATATGACTGAAAAATGAGACAATTTTTTTTTTGAGGATAACATTTTAACTTAAAGAACATTCATCTACTGTGCAACATATTCTTATGATTCTTAACACAATGCTGTCTTTCATACCTCAATACCACACAAGCCCAGAATATCTATCACACAATTAAGACAATGGAAGCAAAACTGTGTTTAAGGTATTTGGTAAAAAGGCATGTTTGATGAAAAAGAATAGTTTTATGTACCTTGATTTTTTGAGAAACATTTTCTTCCAGTGAATGTTCAATATATTTGGCAAGTAAAACGAGAAAATAGTTTCCACTGCTGTCAATATGCACAAGGCATGCCACCCACCACTACGTTTCCATATCAGATACAGCAAAAGCAGAATCACACCTGCCGGATGACTGTCAGAAATCTTCCCTCCTGATTAAATAAAAATTCAAATACAATACTGAACACTGTTTTTAAAAACAAACAAACCAAAAAAACAAGGACTTTAATAGTACAAAGTTTTGTTTATCTTTAATATTTTCTAAAACTAGCAATATGGAACCTTTATTCAACTCCAGATTAACTGTCCTTTCCCCCCCTCATCTTTCTTATCTAAAGAAACATTTTGCAAGCAATTTACAGACTAAAAAAGATATAAGGAATCAGCTAAAAATCTAGTAATATTTACCTAAATTGTTAGTATCAAGTATGTGGTAAGCATTACAACAACATGCAAGTTTGGTAAACTCTATACATCTTCAAGAAAATCAGAGACACCAAGGGAACATTTCATGCAAAGACGAGCACAATAAAGGACAGAAATGGTATAGACCTAATAGGAGAAGATAAGAAGAGGTGGCAAGAATACACAGAAGAACTATACAAAAAGGATCTTCATGACCCAGATAACCACTATGGTGTGATCACTGACCTAGAGCCAGACATCCTGGAATGTGAAGTCAAGTGAGCCTTAGGAAGCATAACTGAAGAGAGCTGATGAAATTCCAGTTGAGCTATTTCAAATCTTCAAAGATGATGCTGTGAAAGTGCTATACTCAATATGCCAGCAAATTTGGAAAACTCAGCAGTGGGCACAGGACAGGAAAACGTCAGTTTTCATTCCAATCCCAAAGAAAGGCAATGCCAAAGAATGTTCAAACTATTGCACAACTGCACTCAACTCACACACTAGCAAAGTAATGCTCAAAATTCTCCAAGCAGGCTTCAACAGTACGTGAACTGTGAACTTCCAGATGTTGAAGCTGATTTAGAAAATGCAGAGGAACCAGAGATCAAATTGCCAACATCCGGTAGAACATCAAAAAAGCAAGAGAGTTCCAGAAAAACATCTACTTCTGCTTTATTGACTATGCCAAAGCCTTTGACTGTGTGGATCATAACAAACTGTGGAACATTCTTCAAGAGATGGGAATACCTGACCTCTGACCTGCCTCCTGAGAAATCTGTATGCAGGTCAGGAAGCAACAGTTAAAACTGGACATGGAACAACAGACTGGTTCCAAATGGGGAAAGGAGTACGTCAAGGCTGTATATTGTCACCCTGCTTATTTAACTTCCATGCAGAGTGCATCATGTGAAATGCCGGGCTGGAGGAAGCACAAGCCGGAATCAAGATTGCTGGGAGAAATATCAATAACCTCAGATACGCAGATGACACCACTCTTATGGCAGAAAGTGAAGAGGAACTAAAGAGCCTCTTGATGAAAGTGAAAGATAGAGGACAATGAAAAAGCTGGCTTAAAACTCAATATTCAGAAAACGAAGATCATGGCATCTGGTCCCATCACTTCATGGGAAATAGTTGGGGAAACAATGAAAACTGTTACAGATTTGATTTTGGGGAGCTCCAAAATCACTGCAGATGGTGATTGTAGCCATGAAATTAAAAGACACTTTGTCCTTGGAAGAAAAGCTATGACCAACCTAGACAGCATGCTAAAAAGCAAAAACTTTACTTTGCTAAAGGTCCATCTAGTTAAAGTTATGGTTTTTCCAGTAGCCATGTATGGGATGTGAGTTGGTCTATAAAGAAAGCTGAGAGCCGAAGAATTGATGCTTTTGAACTGCGGTGTTGGAGAAGACTCTTGAGTGTCCCTCGGACTGCAAGGAGATCAAACCAGCCAATCCTAAAGGAAATCAGTCCTGAATATTCACTGGAATGACTGATGCTAAAGCTGAAACTCCATTACTTTGGCCCCCTGATGTGAAGAACCAACTCATTGGAGAAGACCATCATGCTGGGAAAGACTGAAGGTGGGAGAAGGGGACAACAGAGGATGAGATGTTTGGATGGCATCACCGAGATGATGGATATGAATTTGAGTCAACTCCAGGAGCTGGTGATGGACAGGGAAGCCTGGTGTGCTGCAGTCCATGGGGTCGCAAAGAGTCGGACATGATTGAACAACTGAACTGAACTGATGACATCAATACCTGTAAAACCTTTTCAAATTTTCAGTATTCACCTGATCATGACAACCCCCTCCAGTCTTCTTACCGGGGAAATCCCATGGACAGAGGAGCTTGTTGAGCTATAACAGTTCATGGGGTCACAAAGTGTCAGACACGACTTAAGTGACGAAACCACTATGCTCAGCTTTAGAAGACAGTACAAAATTGTTTTACCAGTCTATATCTGTTGCACACCATCCTCATCAACATTTGGTATTAAATCTTTTACTTTTTAAGCTATTCAGGCATATGGTGGTATCACTGTGCTCCCTGACATCTAATGGCACTGACTGTTGACTACCTTTTCATATGCTCATTACCCATTTGGATATGCTCTTTATGAAGTACCAGATCAAGTCTCTTGGCCTTTTTTTTTCAGTTGCACTATGTAAACTTTTCTCATTAATTTGTTTGAGACCCTCCCTGTCTTTTTGACATAAAATGTTGTCAAGTTATTTCTCCTCAACTGGCCACATGGTTAATAAGATTAGCTACCTAAGTATCTTCTTGGTTCACTGTTCTTGTAAAATCCTGATTCTTCCTTTAATTACTGGTAAAAGAAACACCTTCTTAGATAGAAGAACCTGGCTAAAAACTACAAATTAATGACATTTATTCCCTCTTTTTAAGATTATAAACTTCATTAAGTATTTAGGCAACATATGGAAGCACAAAGTGAAGATGAATTCAGGTGAATTCAGCTTTTGATTGCAACAAAATTGCAGGCAACAGAAACTAAAAAAGTTATTTTAAAAGCCTTCGATACAAGTATTTTTATTCCAAAACACTAAGAATATTAAAGAGAGTTAGTATCTTGTTTTCTTCCTTGATTTCACTAACCTTAAAAATCATGACAGTTAGACATTATCTATATTTAAGTGTTAAAACATTTTACTAACCATTATGGATTATTGCCTTTTCATTCTGTCCATGGGAAAAAGCAATAATCCATAATGGAGGAGAAGGGGACGACAGAGGATGAAATGGTTGGATGGCATCACTGACTCAATGGACATGAGTTTGAACAAGCTTTGGGAGTTGGTGATGGACAGAGGCCTGGCGTGCTGCAGTCCATGGGGTTGCAAACAGCTGGACACAACTGAGTGACGGAACTGAATTTGATGATTACAAGCAATCTAGTGAGTAACTCCCTGTGAGAATCAACCAAATTCCTCATTTTAAGGACAGAAACATCCAGAGACTTAATAAATACTGGTTAATAAAGTTCAGTTGTTATACCACCTACTTGGGTTTCTCTACAACTTTTCTACAACACAGCCATGACTACTCCAGCAGCTGCTACTAGGTCTGCACTTCCCTCAGCAATTAAAGGGCTTCCCAGGTGGTGCTAGTGGTAATAAAGAGCCTGCCTGCCAATGCAGAAGACAAAAGAGACACAGGTTCGATCTCTGGGTTGGGACGATCCTTTGGAGAAGGAAATAGCATCCCACTCCTATATTCTTGGTTGGAAAATCCCATGGACAGAGGAACCTGGCAGGCTGTAGTCCATGGAATTGCAGAGTTGGACACGACTGAACCAAATTAGAACTCTTGAATATAAAGGAAAAGTAAAATTTGATTCCATCTTCTTCCTTTCATCACTGTAGTGTGATGCAAATAAGGTAAAAGAAAAACTGGTTCTAATCCACTGAGCCCATAAATTACTTATATAAAGTATACACTAAAAAACTGTTGTTGTAAAAGTTTTATTTGCATTCTTAAACCTTCATCAATCAGATTCAAAATGCAAAGCTAAGTTTACATGATAATCATTTATAAAACAGACAAGTATAGAATGAGCCTCTAGTACCTATTAAGAAATTTTTCCAATATTATAGTTGATTAAAAAAGAGGACTAAGGACTTCCCTGGCAGTCCAGTAGCAAAGACTCCGAGCTTCCATTGCTGCGGGCATAGGTTCAATACCTGGTTGGGGAACTAAGATCCCGCAGCAAACAGAAATGGGCTGACTTTATATGACTTTGATGTTTAAAAATTGCTAAAAAGAAAACAGGTATATTCTGCCACCTAGCTAAAAATAGTTTTCTAATAAATTTATGTCAAATTTAAGATAAAAGCAATTAAGATGTCAAGTAAGCAGAAATTGTTTCTTTTAGAAGTAGAGAAAAAGCACTAAGATCAAACTGACCCTGACATACCATAGGAAAAAGAAAACTCATTATGGAAAAGAGCAATACCATTTTTAAAAGATCTTTAAAGTGAGTCTTGGCCATCATTTAGGTTTGCTCAACCATGAGAATCTTCTGGTGGGGAAATTTTTTTTCATAACCGCTTTCAAGTAAAATATATCAATTCCTTAAAAAAAAAATTGCACTTAATTTCTTCAGACAGAAATCCTTCAACGCTCAGGCCAAGAAAACACCTTTCTTCTGAAAGTAATCAAATGGAGCTTTACATATAAATTAGTATGGCACCCCACTCCAGTACTCTTGCCTGGAAAATCCCATGGACAGAGAAGCCTGGTAGGCTGCAGTCCATGGGGTCACTAAGAGTTGGATACGACTTAGTGACTTCACTTTCACTTTTCACTTTCATGCACTGGAGAAGGAAATGGCAACCCACTCCAGTGTTCTTGCCTGGAGAATCCCAGGGACGGGGGAGCCTGGTGGGCTTCCGTCTATGGGGTCACACAGAGTCGTACACGACTGAAGTGACTTAGCAGCAGCAACAAAGGAACAAAGGCACAAACATTAAATTGTAAAACAACTGCCGGTAGATTCTCACCACAGAAAATCAACATCTGTAAAAATTATCTGGATTCTGCCTCCCTGAATTGTATACTTTCCTATGACTGCTTAGGTCTTAGATAATTTACAAAATATAGGGAATATGGGTGGTCCATGACCACCAAAATTTCAGGATCTACTAGGATTGCTCCCTTATGGAAATAAAGCAATGTCATGATTACTATAAAGTCTTACCAGAGCCAAAAAAACTTAACTTTATCAACATGATTCTTATATCTGCTAGTCAAGGGAGAGCATTCCTGCTAGTTTTCTTGTTTTGATGGGGTGGTGATGTAGGGGAGTCTATTTCTTTCATGGTAAGAAGAAACCCTGTTTATTCAAAATCACATGCACTGCAACTGTAGAGGATTTTAGGAATAATCCTATGATTCTTTTAAATCACAGAATCAACAGATGGCTTATCATAATTCCTTTATTAACTGATTACACAGAAAATGCTCACAGAAGCCTTTAGATAATACTAGATACATCTTTACTAAAAATAAATAAAAATTTAACTTAGCCAAATAAAAAATAACCAACTTACCATCACATTTGTAGTTTTTAGTTTTAAAATAATTTTCACAAACAACTCATTAGACCTCAAAGACAGCATGGCAGATGGCTAAGAGATTAAAAAAACAAGTAAGCCCTGTCTTTAAAGACTTATTTAGTGTTGTTTCAATTCCTAAGGGGAAATGCATAAAGTATGAATGGATTCCACATATATAAAGCCAGCACACTATTTTAAATAAAATTAAATAAAATTACTGGTTTGGTATACATATTCCCCTTTCTATATTTTATATTAAAATAGAATCCCTGAATTTAAGAAAGACCTCAGAAATATCTTCTTTCCACAGGGACTACTTGTTTAATGTTATACTGAATTATGCAATTTCTAATATATAAAAATTCAAATCATGAAATATTAACTTTTCTTGTACTGAGCAAGTTATTATGGAATGAATACCAAGGAGGACAAAACAACAGAGCTAGACAAAGAACACAGAACCCTAGTGTATTTTTGTCAGTAATCATTCTAACACTAACTGTAAAGATTAAAGGGAAAAAACTCCTTAAATTACACATTTCCCCCATAAAATGTTTTACAATACTGTAAATTATTTCAACTGGAAACATATGTGCCGATTCCTACAAAAAAGTTGCGTCCCTGAGTGTTTAAGAAGTTATGGTTCAAAACAAACACCAGAGATATGAAAGACATATAAAAAAATATGAGAACACTGTGATTCAAGAAGCTCAAGATTTCAGTCAACAAAATACATCTGCCATGAATAATTACAGAATGGCAGAAGTGTTAGCTGGACAGAAGTTCCAGTTCTCAGGTCATACAGACCTAGGTCTGAATGCTGGCCCCTTCACTAATTGGCAGTTTAACCTTGGACAAGTTACTTAACCTCTCTATGTCTCAATTTCCTAATGTGTAAAAATAGGACAATAATGTTAATCTCACAAGGTTATGAGAGCAAAATGTGAAAAAGCATATAAAGTGTTTATTACTCTATCTGGCACACTGTAATCCTCAGAAATGTTTGCTATCATCAACATCACCTCTACCATATTATTCTTGTTGAAGAGGTTCTGTAAAATAGAATTCCTGATATGTATGTAAAGTATCTATGTATGGATGTATGTGTGAAATTGATTGATATATAAAGGTTATCATAATGCAAATAACAGCTTCCTGGAAAAAAAAGAACAGAAACCTCCAGTTTCCCCAGCCAAACCTATCAGAGAAGCCCTAACAAAGGCCTAACAGCAAGAAAAGGCAATGGAGTGGCAGGGCCATCTGACGACATCAGAAGAGAAACAGACAGGTCCACTGTTCCAAGTGTACTATCCAGCCATCACAAAGACAGGTGGTGCCATGGATCCCAGTCTCCAGTGCTTAAACACTACAATGTAACGCTGTTATGGCAATCCATGGGCAGAAAGATGAGTTCACATATATCCTGTATATATATGGTGTATATAGTAGCAGAACTCAGACAACACACTCCAACCTGCAGGAAGTGAACCTGTAGGAACTATTTTCAAACATTCCGCCAACGGTAACCAATAGTACAATCAACGTAAAATTGAATCCTAAGAGTCTACTTACGAAAACGCAGTATAGTCTCTGGCAGGTCACTTAAGTTTAATCTAAACCTCAGTTACCGTGTCTGTGAAATAGTATTTCCCTCATCTCTCAGGGCAGTAGATAGAAAATAAAGTGCATGAAGTATAATAAAGCAATGCTTAGTACTTGGTGACCCTCAAAATAAACAATACCTCCTACCCTCATCATCATACCTTAACAGTTTGATTTGATTCTGAGTATCAATCTAAGAATGCTTGCTTAAATAGTAAAATTACCAAGTTTAGGTTCTACATTAATATTTTTTAGTGATTTTGAAGCATGAATCCAAAAACATCTCACTACCTTCCTGCTCCCAGTCTATGGGAAGAAAAAAAAGAGGAAACTTTTCTGGTTATGTTTGATGATAGCTTTTGAATTTTCTCCTTCCCATGTCGGTTTAATAACTCAACTTATTTTTAGAATTCAAATTCAGTTTAAATCTTCACTGATATGTTGTTTAATTGGTACATATCATTTTACATTAAAATTTAACAAATATTAATAAGAATAACAATTAATGATTTTTCCTTCCTTGTTTATGAATAAATTATATTTAGAAATGAGAAAGGAAAGTTTATATACTGTATCTAGAACCTTGCTGCTGAATCTATTTCTAAGAACTTAAATTTACCAAAACTCTGTTACCCAGAGTAAGTCACAATGCTCTGATGGCGAGTCAAAGATCCTAGCTATCTATCATTCAAAGGTGCAAATAAATCAATGATATAGAAGACATATATGCTTTATGCATCATTCTTCATACAAAGAGAAGAAACAAAATGACAACCTGCAAAGATTCCTGAACCAGCTTCACTATGAAGAACGAACAAAATCAAACATGCTTATTTAAAACAGGAAAAAACTAGTGCTGTAATCTAAATCAACTAATTAAGCCAACAAACGTCATCTCAGTTAAAAATACCAAATTAGTTTTAATAATGCCTTTAATCATTATTAAGAGGGCTGGCCCTGACAACTACACAAAACAGACCACTCTCTTTAAATGCACATTTAGCAACTCTCATTGAATGTAGAACTCTTTATCCATAAAAAACATGGTATAATTTCAGTAAATTTGTGACCTCAAAATTTTTCTTTTCCCACTGTGTCATAAATGGGAAAAAACATCAGCCACTCTGGTAAGTAACCTTACATATATTACTTCATGTGCCCCTTAAACACATTAAGAAGAGATGAAGGCAAGGTCACATACGTCACACATGGCAGAGTCTGCAGTGTCACGATTCAGGTTAGCCCAGCTCCAAAGTACTGAGACTTTAGAATTCTAGCTCATCTCACTTTTATTTATTTGCTTTAATTTTTACTTAACTATAGTTGGTTTATAATACTGTGTCAGTTCAGGTATACGGCTTCACATTCTTCTCCATTATAGGCTATTACAAATTACTGAATATAGCCCCCTGTACTACACCACAAATCCTTGTTATCACAAATATAGTGGTGTGTATATGTTAATCCCATACTCCTAATTTATCCTTCCCCCTTCTGTTTCCCCTTTAGGAGTCACAAGTTGTTTCCTGCATCTGTGAATCTGAGTCTGTGTTTTGTATTACTAAGTAAGTTCATTTGTATCTTCTTTTTAGATTTCACATATAAGTGATATCACACAATACTTGTCTTCCTCTATCTGACTTTCTCCACTTAGTGTGATAATCTCTAGGTCCCTCCATGTTGCTGGAAACGGCAATATTCCATTCTTTTTTGGCTGAGTAATATTCCATTGTACATATGTACCACATCTTCTTTATCCATTGATCTACTGACAGACATTTAGGGTGCTTCCATGTCTACTGGCTCATCTTTTCTTTAAATAATAGCAAACTGTTTACCATTTTTACACCGTTTACTGAGGTAGTAATATCAAGGTAACTAAGATTCACAAAATGCTTTCAAGTAATATAATTCTAAAGTTAAAACAAGGACAAAAGGAAAGCATGAGACCCAGATTTCCTTATGCTGGGAAAATTTATAATTAAGAAATAAACCTAATGCATGATCAATATCAAGAAGAAAGTGCCTGCAGCATCCCAGGCCTGACTAGTTTTTCTTGTTGTGTGTTTGTGTGTACATGTTTTGTGTCTGTTAAATAACCAAAACAGGTGTTTCAACTACAACTCTGTGAAACCCAAATGAACAAGTACAGACAAGTATATGAATAAATTCAGTTTTCTTAAGTCACAATCAGGAATGGCATAGTGAATTTATAATGTTCCCTATTCCTTGTTTTACCATGAAATACTGAATCAGATAATAATAGAGATTTTAAAAAATATATTTCTTTAGTCTATATACCAATTATTCACATAGAAGTCAAAAACTAGCTTTAAATTTCACGACTATGGCTTATACATTTAAGAAAGACTTTTTTAAAGTTTATTAGAAAACTTTGTATTTACCAAAATTTAACAATTTACAAATGATTATACTTAGGATTTACCCAAATGGTTACAAATGACAATAAAAATTAACACTGAAGCTTTCAAACATTAGGATTTTACAATCTGATGTTATTTCAAGAATCCTTTCACCCAGATCATATAAAAGGCATTCATTATGAAGAAAACCCTAAATAAAAGACAAATTTATATAAAAGGGCATATTTTGCTTTAATCATCAATTAAAAATATTTATCATGGCAATCCTTTAGTATAACTCAAATGTTAGAAACAAAATCATTTCTAAAATTTACACCTGTATTGCTTTAACTTTTACAACTCAAAATATTATGTTCAGCTACTCAGTACACACATGCAGATCAATATTCTGTTAGAGGTGTTTACCACGAGTCTCTTGCCTAAGTCTCTTTAGACAGGTAAATACTAGAGACCCACCTTGTGCTGTTCAATGGCATCTATCCACTGCTGTCTGTGATCTGGATCTTGAGCACGAAGATACCAAACGCTATCATTTACACTAATGTCAAATCGGCATTCATCAAAATCATGAGGCTGTGGGAGAAAAAAAGGGAGAAAAGGAAAAGCAAAGCTAATTATATTCTTATAAGTGTTATACTCCACAGCAAAAACATGAACATACCCATTCTGGCCGGTGAGAGACTGTTATTTTTTTTGTACTCAAGTAACTTTTTGAAGATATTTCAGATAAAGAGCACAGCAAGGGTATAATTACCAAAAACCATGCTCATTCACTATTTCTACAAATGAACTGACACATGAACTACAGACGTGTTTTTAAAAAAGAGGTAAAACATTTTCCATCCAACGCTTTGAGTCAGTGTAAAATAGTGGGAATATCACTGAAAGCACAATTTTTAAAAGGGCAAAAGTAAGTTTTACAAAAGACATTTACTGATATTTTTCTGCTTTTATTATTCAAAAGTAAATTCTCATCAACAGTCTTATTTCATTAAATTTGATAAGATATTTTTATATTCTATCAAAAAATAACATTAATATCCTTCTAAATATCTCAAATTAACTTCTAGGCTTTTTTACATCTTTTATTTTAATAACCAAGAGAGTCTCTAATGAAAAGCAAAAGTAAAATGAACACTGCATCAGACCTATGTTAGAGGAAACCGCCTTCATCAAAATATAAGCAATTAATGCAAATGTAAAATATCTGGTTCAGTGTTTCACATTTTTCAAAACAATATATAAAATAAGTATTTTATATACTTTTCTCTCAATGAATGAGTTCAAATATGACAGGATCATATCACAAATACAACCTCTTCGTCTACTGGATAAAGTACAATGTCCTCTTCTGTGAACTAGCTTAGCCTTAGAGGAGAGAGACTCCTCCCTGGTCTATCTAGTAATAAACTTACTAGCTGAATGCAATCTACATATTGTGTTTATTCTCTCCCACCTTTAACAGTATCAATCTTTTATCTCATCAGTTTATTCAACAAAAACAATATAAGCTAATTCCACAATGTTCTTTAGCCTATGAAACAATTTCTCTTTTAATATTAAGACAACTAATTCATGGTTCTGACTGGCTAAAAGATAAAAGTTAAAGCTCTGAGTCACTGTGCTGGGCATCGCAGTGAGGACTATAGTGGGAGGCAGTGCATGCTGGAGAGAAGAGACAGGAAGAGACAAGACTACAAACCCTTCTTCAGTCACTATGAATATAGAAATACGCAAAAGACAACTTTAACACTCAAAAATATGACTGTAAACTTAACTGAAAGCTAAATATTCATAAATCTTAAGAATGAAGTCCAATCATTAAGAAAAGCTTCTTGGAGGAAGGAAAGCGTATGTACTCTCTGAAGAACAAAGTAAATAATTTATCTGATCAGTCTACTGTTCTAAATAGCCCAGAGGTTTTTAAACTGTTACTTTGAGATATAATCATTATTTTATTTCTAGTGACTATTCTTAAAAAGGATTTATATTTTATATTGTGTTCAATATTTTCATTAAAGCTTTAGAAAATAAAAAGATAATATATATATAGAGTCATTGCTTATTTTTTGCTGGGGATTTTTCAAGGATTCCTTTGGACACTAAAATTTCAGATGCCTAAGTCCCGCACATAAAACAGCTCAGTACAACCAGCTCTCCCTATCTGCAGATGCTGAGCTAGTGGATATGGAGGGTCAAACCTATTGTTCAAAATTTATTAGTTTCCCCAGCCAATTCTTTTTCCAGCTTTCATATCTTCAAAATTTCCTTATTATCTTCCAAAGAGTCCTATGCCACATTTTAAATATTCCTAAAAACAGAAACTTGCCATTAAGCTTTCTCTGGGTGTGAGTGACTTAATAAAACCTGAAATCAACGTAAGTAAACTTTGCCAAATTATTAAATCTGTTAAGTATATCAACTATGTTTTCTTTTCCCTATGTTTCAGTTTCAATACATGGAGAACTTTAAGCCTTTAATAGATAAAAATGTTATACACAGGAATGGAATAAAATGATACTCTACAAATCTAGAATTAAAGAATTTTAAAACTTCATTTGAATGTCACATTTATATGAGATGCAGTATCTCAGTATCTGCTCAAAGAGATGGAGCTGACAGAAAGTGTATACAAAGTAGCCATTTCTACCATCAGCAGTCTGAGGGATAGGTGGCAAAGGAGGGGGATCTACCAATTTTCAGGTGGTAGTATGTAAACGACACAGAAGCTTTGCATCCCTAAAAAGTCAAGAAGTGCAGGAAGCTAAATCTACAAGGCTAAAGAAATGACAGATTTGTTAAGAGGTGTGTTTAGGAGGGTAAATCACAGTCTAGACAAAGTTTACACCATGTCTCAACACACACATACTCAAACACATAATACAACAGTCTCCCTTTATCTAAGAGAAATATATCCCAAGACCCCCGGTGGATGCCTGAAACTGTAGGTAGTACCAACTCCTACAGAAAGAACTGACCTGTGAATGACAACAGGATTAGGGTTCTGGTGCTGCAGAAAGCCTGATGTCTTACAGTCATTCCTCTGCATCTGGGCCTCATCATCCTCGAATTCATCCACTCCTGGATTGGGCAGTACTGCAGGTATTATACACTACTGAAAACTCCTGAGTGTAAGTGGAGGTGTGGGGTTCAAACCTGTTTTGTTGAAGGGTCAACTGCCCTATGTGTTTTCCTATACAGATATTAAGGAGCAGGTAATATACACAGCTGGAGAAGGCAATGGCACCCCACTCCAGTACTCTTGCCTGGAAAATCCCATGGATGGAGGAGCCTGGTGGGCTGCAGTCCACGGGGTTGCACAGAGTCTGACACAACTGAGCACCTTCACTTTCACTCTTCACTTTCATGCAATGGAGAAGGAAATGGCAACCCATTCCAGTGTTCTTGCCTGGAGAATCCCAGGGACAGGGGAGCCTGGTAGGCTGCCATCTATGGGGTCGCACAGAGTCGGACACGACTGAAGCAACTTAGCAGCAGCAGCAGTATACACAGCATGGATATGGACAGAGGAACAAGCCATGGCCCACCAGGGACAGAGCAGCCTGCATAAGGTTTCATTATGCTGCTCAAAATAATGTGCCATTTAAAATTTATCAACTGTTTATTTCTGGAATTTTCCACTTAATACTTTCAGATCTTAAAGGTAACTAAAATTGCAGAAATCAAAACTGCTGATGGGGTGGGGGGAACCACTATAGATAGTCAGATTTTAATTCAAAGAAAACTAATCTTATTTTTACTTAGAATTTCATTGTGGATATTTTATTCATCATGCTGCTGCTGCTGCTGAGTCGCTTCAGTCGTGTCCGACTCTGTGTGACCCCATAGACGGCAGCCCAACAGGCTCCCCCGTCCCTGGGATTCTCCAGGCAAGAACACTGGAGTGGGTTGCCATTTCCTTCTCCAATGCATGAAAGTGAAGTCATGGATTACTCTAAAAAAAAAACACACACACATCAAAATACCATTTATCTTGATTTTTTTGATGCTACCTTAAATTTTACAATTTAAGTTAGTCCCTCATTGGTCTTATCCTAGTTGTAGCCCTGAAAGATGATTAGAAGAAAACCAATAAGGGATAAAGAAAAAATTAGATGAAAAAATACAAGAGGTGGTAGATATAAGAGATGACATGAGCTATCTTCAGAAAAAAATAACTAAAAAATCTAAAGAAAAGATAAAGCAGCAACCAATGAAAAGTAAGCTAAAAGAGCTAAGAAAAAAGAAATGAGTTGAAATCACATCAGAAGCAGCAATAAAAAGCAAATAAGTCTGTTTTCTAAACAGACTTGAGAAAACTACAAAGTGAAAGAAATATAATGAGTGAACAAAGGAGGTCAAGCAAATGATTTAACTGGTGTTTTAAAAGAGGAAAATAAAACAAGTAACAAAAAATTCAAAGATACTATCTTTTCTTCTTTTTTAATCTTTTAGCCCCACCAGGCAGGCATGTGGGATCTCTGGCCCTAGGGCTCTTAGTTTTCTAAACAGGGATTGAACCTGCATCCCCTGCACTGGCAGCACAGTCTTGACCACTGAACCACCAGGGAAGTCCTGATACTCTCTTTAAATGAGACGTTCACATCACAGATCCAAAAGACATATTATACCCAGGAAAAATGGCTGCAGGAAATAAACTCAATCTGAAGGCTCATTCTGTGAAATCAATTTAAGAAAGAAACAATGACTCTCAAGCTTTTTCCATTGTCACCCTACTCCAAGAAAAAACAAATTCTCCTTAGTGAGAGAGATCAAACAGTAAGAACTAAGATTTTGTCCAGTTGATTTTTCTTGGAGGCCACATTAGATATTGTAAATATCAAGATTATTTCACCTTCCCAAGAACCAAGTACAGGGGCCCACTGAGAATGAGAATGCACGTGCTAGGGAAGAAGGCCAACAACACAGAAGAAAATGTAGATAGGCCCCATCCGTAACCATGGCAACAGTCACTGTCAACAACAGCAGCTGAGTCAAAAGGTGAAACGGCATTTATATCTACTCTTGGTCTCTCTTATTTGTTCTTAGGGCTGTTGTAACAAAAAAGGCCAGCATACACTGGTTAGCTTTTTTGATTGTTTTATTAGTGAAGTTTTACAATCTCTCTACGTGGCATGTGCCGCAAGCTCAGTTGCTAAGTCGCATTTGACTCTTTGCAACCCAATGGACTGCAGCCTGCCAAGTTCCTCTGTCCATAGGATTCTTCAGGCAAGAACACTGGACAGGGTTGCCATTTCCTCCTCCAGGGGATCTTCCCATCCCAGGGATGGGACCCATGTCTCCTGCACTGGCAGGCAGATTCTTTACCTCTGAGCCCTGGAAGCCCCGGAGGTAGCTTTAACAACAGAAATTTCTCACAGTTCTGGAGGCTGGAAGTCCAAGCTCAGGGTGTGAGCACAGGAGGGTGTTCAGTGAGGGCCTTCTTTCTGGTTTGCTGATGGCTGCCGTCTACGTATGTCCTCATATGGAGGACAGAGGGCTCTCGGGTTTCTTCATCCTCTCATAAGGGTACCCGTGTCACCACGGGGGCTGTACTTACATGACCTCAACTAAATCCAAATTCCTCCCAAAGGCCCCACTTCCAAATTACCATCACAGTGAGAATTAAGGCTTTAACACATACCACAGCATCCATTATCTATCAAAATACCCTTATAGGACAAGAGGCATATATCCACAAAGAAAAAGAAGGAAAGCAGTTGCCAACAAAATTTAAAGCTGGAATGTGATAACTGACATTAACAGGCCTGAATATGCTGAAAAGTAAATATACACAAGGGAAAAGACAAAAAAAAAGCCAATTTGTTTTGGAGGCATCAAGTAGAACTAAAGGTAAAGGCATGGGAAGAGCTGAAAACAAAACTAATCAGAAGTCATTAAAAAGTGGAACTAGACCCCTGGAACCTCATCTGCCTATCCCACTGTGCAGTAACATTAGAGGCCCCACCTTTCAGAGAGCTGGTACCAGACAGGTGTAGGAAGATGGGACATTCCTATAAACAAGGAAAGCTGAAAAAGGCAGATAAGGGACAGTGTTCATATTAAAGGATTCTTTTCCTTACTTGATTCCCAAAAGTCTTGTACCCATGCTTGTTCCTTCTATCTCCTGTCTGTAAGGAAGATTCATCTACAGGAAAACTAAGTAACCCGAGAGAAAAGACATATAGTAATAATACGTAAGGGTTTCATAACTGGGCACTTATCAGTATGAAAAGTCTAAACCACAAAGACATAAAAAATTACCTTTCAGAACCGGAAGATATGCTTCACCAAAATGAAGAAGTAACCAAGAGAAGTAAGAAGCAATGGAGATCCAGGAAAAGAAGCAGCAAAGGGACTTCCCAGGAAGACATTAAGGAAAATGCCCACAGCAGAGTTATGCAGAAGATGGAAAATTCTAGATTAGAACAGTATGACAGGATGATTTAGAAGGAATCTCTCTAGTGGGAGGAAAAGTAGAATGAAAAGATTAACTAAAAAAGTTAAACTCAGTGAGGAGGGTGTAGGAAGATTTCCCTAGAATTTCAAAGAAAGCCAAACAAATTTTAATAACGTTTATTGACATATAATTAACATACAATAAACTATTTATCCACTTAATGTGTACAATTCAATGGCATGTTCACTTGTATATAACCCATGAAATCAATACCATATCAGGATGGAAATGTTTTCATTCCTGTAGCCCCCAAAGGACTTTACCTGTCTGTAGAACATCTATTCCTCTGTCACCAGCTTCCAGAAACCAAGGATCTTCTTCCTTTCACTGTATATTAGTGTTCACTTTATCTAAACTTATGTAAATGTACTCAGATAGTAAATACTGTTTTTACTTAGTATAACTATCTTGAGATTTACTCATACTGCTGTGTCTTATGGATAACTTATTCTTCTTATTGTTGAGAAGAGTTTAATAATGCTGGATATAACATATTTTACTTATTCATACCTGGGGTTGGTCAAAAGTTCATGTCTTGTAAGGATACAAATTTTTACTTCTTCTGACTTAGAAATGGGCTGACTGACTCATAAAACAGACGGACAATTAACTTTAAAGAACTGACACAAGTAGCTGCAGCCATTTTACATTCTTACTGGCAGTCTGTCAAGTCTACTTACTCCACACCCTTGCCTGATTTACTTACAGGATCTCTATTCTGTTCCCCTGATCTATAATTATCCTTACTCCAAAACCAGTATTTTAATTATTGCTGCTTAACAGCAAATATTGAAATCATGTAGCATTACATTCTGAAACTAAACTCTTCTTTTAAAAACCTGCTTTGGTTAGTGTAGGTAGTTTCTATTACATAATTTATGCTTCCAGATAAACTGTATTACCAAGGGCATTAATATCTTATATTTTCTATAGATTATCATGTTAAGATGTGATACTTTAACAATGCTGAGCCTTCTAATCTATGGACATAATATCTCTCCATTTAGGTCTTCTTTATCTTGACAATCTCACATAGTTTGCAGGTAACAGCGTCCAAAGTACAATATACAATGTTAGACTGATTCCTGAAGTAATTTTTTTATGCTACTGTGTATGGAACTGTTTTAAAAAAATTCAGTTAGTGTTTACTAAGAGTTCACACACCACAAATGAAAGATCCTGCCTGCCGCAATGAAAATCAAAGATCTGACGTGCCATAACCAAGAAGCAAGCAGCACAGCCGAATAAATAAGTATTTTTTAAAAGTCAGTTTGCTTAGTGTATAAGATTGTACATTTTATAATTGTATATTAACCTTATATTCTACAGGGTTCCCTTGTGGCTCAGCTGCTAAAGTAAAGAACCCGCCTGCAATGCATGAGACCTGGGTGGGGAAGATCTCCTGGAGAAGGGAAAGGCTACCCACTCCAGTGTTCTGGCCTGGAGAATTTCATGGACTGTACAGTCCACAGGGTCACAAAGAATCAGACAAGACTAAGTGACTTTCACTTACATTCTACAATCTTGCAAAATTCACTTAGTAGTTGTCAAAACTGTTTACCTAATAAATTTGAAGGAATTTAAAGAACAATGTCGGGCTTCCCTGACAGCTCAGTTGGTAAAGAATCCACCTGCAATGCAAGAGACTCCGATTTGATTCCTGGGTCAGGAAGATTTCGCTGGAGAAGGGATAGGCTACCCTATTATTGCCCTATTATTAATTATTATTAACTAATTATTACCCTATTATATAGTATTCTTGGGTTTCCCTGTGGCTCAGCTGGTAAAGAATCCACATGCAATGAGGGAGACCTGGGTTTGATCCCTGGGTTGGGAAGAGCCCCTGGAGAAAGGAAAGGCTACCCACTTCAGTACTCTGACCTGGAGAATTCCCAAGACTGTATAGTTCATAGGTCTCAAAGAGTCAGACACGATTGAGCGACGTTCACTTTCACTTTCAGAGAATGATGTCACCTGCAAACAGCTTTACTTTAGCCTCTCTGATATTTATGTATTTATATATATATATATTTTTTGCCTTACTGAAATGACCAGGATGTCCAGAGCAATGTTAAACAGAAGGGGTAACGGCAGATAGATATCTTTGCCCATACCTAATCTTAGTGGAAAGGCATAGTATCTCACAATCAAGCTTGATGTCAGTTGTGTGTTTTTGTGGATGTCTTTCATTCAGTTCACTTCAGTTCAGTCGCTCAGTCGTGTCCGACTCTTTGCGACCCCATGAATCGCAGCATGCCAGGCCTCCCTGTCCATCACCAACTCCCGCAGTTCACTCAGACTCACGTCCATTGAGTCAGTGATGCCATCCAACCATCTCATCCTCTGTTGTCCCCTTCTTATCCTGCCCCCAATCCCTCCCAACATCAGAGTCTTTTCCAATGAGTCAACTCTTCGCATGAGGTGGCCAAAGTACTAGAGTTTCAGCTTTAGCATCATTCCTTTCAAAGAACACCCAGAGCTGATCTTCAGAATGGACTGGTTGGATCTCCTTGCAGTCCAAGGGACTCTCAAGAGTCTTTTTCAACGCCACAGTTCAAAAGCATCAATTCTTTGGCGCTCAGCCTTCTTCACAGTCCTACTCTCACATCCATACATGACCAATGGAAAAACCACAGCCTTGACTAGACGGACCTTTGTTGGCAAAGTAATGTCTCTGCTTTTGAATATGCTGTCTAGGTTGGTCATAAGTTTCCTTCCAAGGAGCAAGCGTCTTTTAATTTCATGGCTGCAATCACCATCTGCAGTGATTTTGGAGCCCAAAAAATAAAGTCTGACACTGTTTCCATTGTTTCCCCATCTATTTCCCATGAAGTGATGGGATCGGATGCCATGATCTTCGTTTTCTGAATGTTGAGCTTCAAGCCAACTTTTTCGCTCTCCTCTTTCACTTTTATCAAGA
>SJYQ01006226.1:110281-130827 GCA_006410935.1 Redunca redunca | reverse complement strand
CTTTTACCTCAAAAAACTATAATTATAATTTACCTCAAATTATTATAAAAATAATTTTACTTTAAAACTTTTCTCAGATAATTCCAATATCTTTAACTTCACATTTATTCATGTCTTTGCCCTTGAGAATGTGTTTCAATTTCCTGGCTCTTTGTATATTGAGTGAGTTTATCTTGGACATTGCAAATGTTAGGTTGTGAACTCTGGATTCTATTGTATTATTCTGAAAAATACTATTTTTGTTTCAAAACAAAAATAGTGGGCAAAAATTTTTGCAGGCCAATTCTTTTGTGTGTTTAGTGGGCAGCATCTAGGACCTTAGTTCAGAAGGTTTTGATCTGGCCTGTACATACACTGCTGAGGATCAGGTACACATCTGTGCAGAGGGTTAAACTCAGAATTTGGGGTTCTTCTTCTCTGGCTCTTTTTTTTTTTCTGGATTATTCATTAACTGTGCCCCTTCTGGTTCTTATACTTAAAAAGATGGCAGTTTTCTTTAAAGGAGTTTTAGCATCCCCAAGTCTCTGCCACAGTAGCAGTAAACTCAGGTAACACCCCAGACTGCTTTCTATCTGCCTCATGCATGCATGGTTCAGGAGTCAGCTAGAGACTTGGGGAGAGTTTATACACACAATTTTGAGTCCCCCTTCTTTGGCTTCTCATTTGCAGGATTCCCTCATTCTCCAGCAGCCCCAGATAGCAAGAAAGAAGAAAAAACTTGTGCTTTTGTTTGTCTACTGCTCTCCATTAGTATCTATCCAGCAGAGATTGTTAGCCCTGGCAATGGCAGTCAGCTCCAGTCTCCATATTCGTTTAGAATTCCCCGAACCAGACTCACTGAAGTGTAAAGGGTGGGGGAGGACAGGCTAAGCAGCATACTTATTTGTGCCACAGAACCACATAAAGAATAAAAGAATGAGAATCAGTAATTTGAAGCTACAAACAGGTTGATTAAAAGAAACAATTAGTCTGCCTAGACAACATCTCTAAAAATAGCCAAACTACCACTCCAGCAGATTAGAGGTTTTCTATTTGGGTATGTTAAACTAAAGGAACCCCTAAACTAATGGATATCAAGGAAGGCTGAGGAAAGGGTGCAATATTTAAAAGAGGACGACAAAGTCTATAGTGAGTAATAAGATCCCACTCCCACCACAAGATTCCACCTACCGAAAGCAATCAAGGAGTATATGAAGGCTGTATATTGTCACCCTGCTTATTTAACTTCTATGCAGAGTGCATCATGAAAAATGCTGGACTGGATGAAGCACAAGCTGGAGTCAAGATTGCCGGGAGAAATATCAATAACCTCAGATATGCAGCTGACACAATCCTTATGGTAGAAAGTGAAGAACTAAAGAGCCTCTTGATGCAAGTGAAAGTGGAGAGTGAAAAAAGTTGGCTTAAAGCTCAACATTCAGAAAACTAAGACCATGGCATCTGGTCCCATCATTTCATGGCAAATAGATGGGGAAACAGTGGAAAGAGTGACAGACTTTATTTTGGGGGGCTCCAAAATCACTGCAGATGGTGACTGCAGCCATGAAATTAAAAGACGCTTGCTCCTTGGAAGAAAAGTTATGATCAATCTAGACAGCTTATTAAAAAGCAACGACGTTACTTTGCCAATAAAGGTCCATTTAGTCAAAGCTATGGTTTCTCCAGTAGTCATGTATGGATGTGAGAGTTGGACTATAAATAAAGCTGATCACCAAAGAATTGATGCTTTTGAACTGTGGTGCTGGAGAAGACTCTTGGACTGCAAGGAGATCCTATTAGTCCATCCTAAAGAAAATCAGTCCGGAGTATTCATTGGAAGGACTGATGCTGAAACTCCAATACTTTGGCCACCTGATGTGAAGAACTGACTCATTTGAAAAGACTCTGATGCTGGGAAAAATTGAAGGCAGGAGGAGAAGGGGATGACAGAAGATGAGATGGTTGGATGGCATCACCAACTCAATGGACATGAGTTTGAGTACACTCCTGGAACTGGTGATGGACAGGGAGGCCTGGCATGCTGCGGTTCATGGGGTTGCAAAGAGTCGGATACGACTGAACTAAGCTGAAAGTAATCAAGGCTCCTAGAGATATGGGTGATTCCTGGGCTAGAATAGGTAAGGTACACAATGAACCTGGAAAATCTTGAGCCTAAAAGTAAGGGGGTACTTTTTAGAGGTGGGAAGGTAGTCCTGGGGAACAATGTCAAAAGGACCAAAGAAACAGCTCTAAAGAACTTCAGTTAACCAAATCAAGGGCAATTAGATCATCAAAATACCTAAGTACAGTAGTGGATTATAGTTCACTGAATAAGTCAAGAATATATGAGTCCATCCTGTTAACAAATGGAACAAAAGCAGAGGGCTTTTAAAGAACAAAAAAGAAGAATGCTGACATAAATGTGTTTACAGAACTGGAAAATCTCCATTTTGCAATCATTACAGAAATCACTGGGTTAGGCAGGCATCATAAAAGATTACTAAATCAAAAAGGGGAAAAAGTCTGATGAAGAATAGGATTTTTATACATGATCTTAAACATCTTTCCAGAGAGCTAACGTTTTAATTTCAAGGAAAAGAACAGTCACTACAAGCAGGAAAACTGGACAATCCCTTGATTGGATAATTGAAAGTAACATCACGTGAGATGCAGACAGAAACACGTGCCTCTGCTGTGGTGTCCTGAGAAGGATATCATATCATCTGGTAGGTATTTGACCAAGGATGAACAACCTGCATCTAATCACGAAAACCTGTAAGACAAACTCTGAATGTATAAAATTCCATGAAATAAATAGTCTATATTTTTTAAAAACATGAATGTTATGCCAGACAAAGAACGGCTAAGGAACTGCTCCAGATTTAAAAAGAGAGAGAGAGACATGAAAATTAAATGCAATATATACTCTGAACTGGATTCGGACTGGAAGGAAAAAATATGCTATAAAGGAAACTGCTGGAATAAGTGATAAATGTAGACTGTAGATTAGAAAGACGTATTACATGAAACTTCTTATATTTTTGATAGCCAAATTACATACTTAGTAAGAGAATATCTTTTGGAAATTATATACTAAAGTATGCATGATGTATACTATGTATTTTCAAATGACCAAGAAAAAAAAAGTGTGTGTGTGTAAAAAATGGTGAAAAGAAAATAATGTTAAAATACTGCTGATCACTTATTGGCCTTTTGGCTAAGACCAAGAGTAAAATGCTAGTGAATCTAGGTGTTCTTGGGAGTTATCTACATTACTCTAACAACTTTTCCATATGAAGTCATTTTAAAATAAAAAGTTAAAAATGATACATTAAAAGATACCAGTAATCAACTCTATGCTTCCTCTACTGTCAACAGTTCCCTGTGAGAGTCAGTTGCTCAATCTCTCCCTGTATCTCATTGTCAAGGGGAGCCAATGTCATCAAACATTTGAGAAAACTTCTAACATTAAAATCAAAGACTAAACACACCAGGAGCAAGGGGAGGGGGGAGAATTCTGAGGAAATCAATGATGTAAGGACCAAAAGATAAATGTATACACACATACACACAATGTGATTTATGCACACACAAACATGCACAACTTATAACTCCCAACAGGCCCTCTTCCTTGACATATTGACTTTGGAGTTAATTGCCTCCTCCATCTTCTCTTGAACGCCTAAGAGGCATCTCAATATATCCAAAACTCATTAGCTGATTTACTTCCCAAACTTCTCCTCTTGCAGGCTTCCTTCCATATTTCTGTAAATGGTAACTATGGGTAGCTTAGACCTGAAAACATCTGACTCCTCATGTTCCTCACACCTCACAAGGAATCCATCAACAAATCTGCAAATTTTATTAGCTCTATCTTCAGAATAATCTCGAATCCAACCATTTCTCATAATCTTCACCAACACAACTCTGGTCTAAGCCACCACTGTTTCTCATCTGCATTACTTGCAAGAGCCTCCTACAGCTGCCTGATTTTATTTTCCTGCTTCCATTCCTGCCTCTGACAATTTATTCTTAACACAGCAGCCAAAAGTGATCCTGTTACAAGGATCAAATCACTCCTCTGCTCAAGCCTCCAATAACTTCCCAGCTCACTCAGCATGAAAGCTAAAGTACTTATAACGACTCACAGTCAGGCTCTATGTGGTCAGGTCCCACAACCTCCTGCCTTCTTTGTCTACTCCACTCCAGCCATACAGGCCTGCCTATGATTGTTTCAAGTGGTCCAGGAGGGTCTTTACAACTGCTGGTCCTTTCCCGGTCACCTCTCCCCTTACTCCTTTTCCTCTTTGAAATTTCTTTTCAAATACCCCATTTCACTTATTATAGAAACTACCCCTTTTATCTCTAAAATATGGACAAATCTTACAATTTGATATCAACTAAAACTGGCAATGTGGCATAAAAAATAATGGCTTATTGTAAATTTAGTGGCATCAAACTCATTAAAATACCAGTAATACTTTGCCAGGGAAACCTTCCTAGATCACCCTATAAAAAACAATGCTTAAAAAACAAAACTTTCTTAACAAATACGTGTTAGTTTAAGAAAGCAGATTCGAGAACAGTTTCCCAGACAAGGTCACTCTGATTAAGGCCCCTAGCTGCAAATTATCTTCCCCCCAATTTTTTGTTTTTGTTCTCCCCCAATTGTAAGGAGGCCTGTATGGCTGGAGTGGAGTAGACAAAGAAGTCAGGAGGTTGTGGGACCTGACCACATAGAGCCTGACTGTGAGTCGTTATAAGTACTTTGGCTTTCATGCTAAGAGAGCTGGGAAGTTATTGGAGGCTTGAGCTGAGGAGTGATTTCATCCTTGTAACAGGATCACTTTTGTAAACCTAATTTGCAAATCTTCAGAAAAATATACAGGAAAAGAAAATTATAAGTATTAATTATTCAACTTTTTTCCTTTAACATATTGACTTAATATACCCTCTGGATAGCTTGTCTCTTATTTTTACCTCAATTTTGATAATTTCTGAATAAACAAAATGGTTTCAATTTCTATCCTCAAATAAAGGGCTGACCATGATCCAGGCAGCCTCAAATTTTTCATTTTTAATATGCTTTGACATGAGTGCTGTCCAATACAGTAGTCACTAGCCACGTGTGACTGATTTGAACCAAGATGTGCTCAAAGTGTAAAATATCAATACACTCTGCATTTTGAAGGCTTGGCATGAAATCTTAGTAATAATATTTTATGACTATAAATCAGGATAATATTTTAGATATATAAAGTTAAATAAAATAATCCTCTGTAGCTAGAAAACTTTTAATTACATATGTGTGACTTGCCAGGTGGCACTAGTGGTAAACGACCTGCCTGCCAATGCAGGAGACGTAAGAGACGTGGGTTTGATCCTTGCATCAGGAAGATCCCCTGGAAGAGACCATAGCAACCCACTCCAGTATTCTCGCCTGGAAAATCCCCACGGAGGAGCCTGGTGGGCTACAGTCCATAGGGTCTCAAAAAGCCCAACGCGACTGAAGTTACTTAGCACGTAGCACGTGTGGCTTTCACTTGGGACTCATATTATATTTCTACTAGACAAACATGATCTAAAGCATTCATTTATCTATCTATCCATGTAACCAACTAACAGATAAAATGGTTACGAGTACCTCTGATTGGCACCCAGGATACAGTGATGAGGAAGAACAGGCACAGTCCCTAACTGCAGAGCTCACATTAACCAAATCATAAGAACTGTAAAACTTCAACCACAACTACAAATAAGAAAGGTGTACTGTCTTAAGAAAGCCTATAATGAAGAAGTAACCTAGTCAAGGAAACCAAAGAAGCCTTCCAAAGCAGTAGTACCTCTACTGGTACTACTTAGAGGAAGCACTCTAAGCACTGCCAATAGAGGAAGGATAAAATGGAATAACGTAAGAACATTCCAGAGAGCAAGAAAAGAACATGAAAAGATCTGCGGCAGGAGAGAACAAGCCTAGATAAGGCACTGAAAGAAGAGCAGCATGACTGGAGGTAATACCATGAGGGGGAATCTGGTGAGATGAGGTTTACGGAGGCAGACAATACAAAATCTTATAACCAAGGAACGGCTGAAGGCTGGAAGAGAAAGGATAGGATAAGTACTTTCTTTCCTCACTGGGCCTGAAATACCTCATTTCACTTAGAAATTTAGATACATTCTCTCATCTTAAATTACTTGAGGAGACATTAATAATAGACTCAAAACAAAATTCCAATGCTACAAAATGTTCTGTACAATCCTGTGTAATGTAGGAGTTCATGTACCCCTGTGCAAATCTGATGAAACTTTCAAACTCCTCAGATCAATATTTTCAAAAGTATAAAACAAAATACCTAGATTATGAAGGAAATAAATTATACAAAACTCATAATGAAAGTTTAAAATTAATATTTAGTAATATATGTATTAGCTTATGTGTGTTAGTCCCTTAGTCGTGTCCGACTCTTTGCGACCCCGTGGACTGTAGCCCGCCAGGCTCCTCTGCCCATGGGATTCTCCAGGCAGGAATACTGGAGTGGGTTGCCATTTCCTTCTCCAAGGGATCTTCCTGACCCAGAGATTGGACCCGGATCTCCTGCATTGCAGGGAGATTCTTTACCATATGAGCTATAGGGAAGTCCTATTAGCTTATACTAACAAATTAACAGCAAGAGGCAGGGAGTGATATTTTGAGATATCTGCAATATATGTCATGCCATGTGCTGCTATCTATTTCTATTGGTGAAAAAGTCACAGATACAACATTACTGTGATTTCTGTCTGTACTAATAATTAAAGAAAATGACAAATATCAGCTAAAAGTGAACATAAAATTATAATCTTTTCTCACCATCTTTGCAAACCCCTTGTGGACTTGTAATGAAATTTTATTGGTAATGGTCTACAACTAAATAGAGGATAACCTGCACAAGAATCATAAAAAGCCAACTTTTGTATCCATGCACATTTCCTATTATGATAAAGTTATAGTATTTCATAGTAAGTAAACTAATTTAAATCAACATCTTTTGATATGCTGCACTCTTCTTAAAATATATCTTGGGCCAGACATAACTTTATTTAGCTCCAGTCATCTTTTTCCCAGGGGGGCTTCCCAGGTGGCACTAACGGTAAAGAACCCTTCTGCCAGTGCAGGAGACATAAGACACCCAGGTTCAGTCCCTGGGTCAGAAAAATCCCCTGGAGAAGGAAATGGCAACCCACTCCAGTATTCTTGCCTAGAGAATCCCACTGACAGAGGAGCCTGGTGGAATATAGTCCATGGGGTCACAAAGAATTAGACACAACTGAAGCAACTTGGCATGCATGCATCTTCTTCAATAATTCTGAAAAACATCTAACAACTTATGAAAATCAAATCCACATCAGAAATAAAAATTTTTGCTATTATTCAACTGACAGCCTTTTATAAAGGCATTATGTTAGGCACTAGAAATCATAATTCAGTAAAGGAACTTTAATTCAAAATAATTGATTGTAGAATCCTAAATACACTATATTTATAATGAAAACACTACTAGTATGTTCCCAAATTTTACCACAATTTGACTGTAACTGCTTTAAGATCAAAGTACATTTTAATAACCTTTGCTCTGAAAAAACTGATTCCTTCCAAGTCTTCTAAATAGTAAAAACAATAACTTGAAAATATTCATGTCTTTGCCAAAACAGATTTATTTTCACATAGAACCTGCAAATACAACAGGAATCCGTTTTTAACAAGTCTTCTAGATGATTCTAGATGAACACACGTTTGGGAATAACTTGGGCTAAAGGAAATCCTTCCACCTTGCAAAAGGAGTGGACAATTACTATTTCTCCCATAATAAGAATCAAAGGCACAAACAAGATAGAAGCATATACATATAAACGGTAAATATACAATATAAGGTAATCTCTATTTGCTTATGTATAAGGAGATTATTATGATGACTAAAGAAGTTGGCATGCAGAATACCTAGCACAACTCTTACTACCTAATCGTTAGTCTGTCCATTTTCCTTTTCTAAAAATCTTATAGTTCAGATATAAGGACAAGAAGTAGTTCTTTGAAAACCTGTAGTTTAGGTTGAGCCCAGAGGAAAGATATGCATCTCATAATGGATGAGGAAAAAGACATTATATTATAGGTAATAGAGAATTCAATGGGCAATTTTAGCAGAGAATGCCAAGACATAAGTTAGACAACAGTCAGGTTGGTGTAGAGGATGTTCACAATCCCTAGCCTCAACAGTTTCCCACTGTCTGCAACCCTGACACACATTATCCATTTAAATTGCCAGCAATAAGAGCACAACAGTAATTTCTCTTTTATATTAATATATCACCACTTGATCTCAAAGTCAGATCAACTATCAAAGTCTAGAGAGGAAGCAGTTTAGAAAATTAGATGGAATAAACCACCAGTTCATGTCCATTCTCTGACTTGAGCACAGCTACTCTTCTTGTTTTGGAGAGTGGTTCTAAAACTAGCACACATCAGAATTATTTAAAGGGTTTGCTAAGACAGAATTGCTGTTATTAAGTCACTAAGTCATGTCTGACTCTGCGACACCATGAACTGCAACACGCCAGGCTTCCCTGTCCTTCACTATTTCCTGGAGTCTGCTCAAACTCGTCCAGCAAGTCAGCGATGCTATCCAGCCATCTCATCCTCTGCCATCCCCTTCCTCTCTTTTCCTCAATCTTTCACAGCATCGACTCTTCACATGAGGTGGCCAAAGTATTGGAGCTTCAGCATCAGTCTTTTCAACGAATATTCAGGTTGATTTTCTTTAGGATTGACTGGTTTGATCTTCTTGCAGTCCAAGGGACTCTCAGAGTCTTCTCCAACACCACAGTTCAAAAGCATCAATTCTTTGGCGCTCAGCCTTCTTTATAATCCAACTCTCACATCCATACATGACTACTGGAAAAACCACAGCTTTGACTAGACGGACCTTTGTTGGCAAAGTAATGTCTCTTTTAATACACTGTAGTGTCTCTTTTAATACACTGTCTAGGTTTGTCACAGCTTTTCTTCCAAGGAGCAAGAGTCTTTTTAATTTTATGGCTGCAGTGACCGTCTGCAGTGATTTTGGAGCCCAAGAAAATAAAATCTGCCATTTTTTCCATTTTTCCCCCATCTATTTATCATGAAGTGATAGCACAGGATGCCATCTTGTTAGTTTTTTGAATGTTGAGTTTCAAGCCAGCTTTTGCACTCTCCTCTTTCACCTTCCTCAAGAGGCTCTTTAGTTCCTCTTCACTTTCTGCCATCTGTAAATCTGAAGTTGTCAATATTTCTCCTGGTAATCTTGATTTCAGCTTGAACTTCATCAAGCCCAGCATTTCGCATGATGTACTCTGCATGTAAGTTAAATAAGCAGGGTGACAATTTATGGCCTTGCCATACTCCTTTACCAATTTGGAACCAATCCATTGTTCCATGTCTGGTTCTAACTGTTGCTTCTTGACTTGCATACAGATTTCTCAGGAGGCAGGTAAGGTGGTCTGGTATTCCTATCATTTGAAGAATATTCCACAGTGACTGTGGTATCCACACAGTCTTAAAGCTTTAGCGTAGTCAATGAAGCATAATGCTGACTTTATAACCAGAACTTCTTACTCATTAGGTCTGCGGTAGGGCTTGAGAATTTGTATTTCCAACAAGTCCACAGCTGATACTGATACTACTGGCCTGGATATCATATTTTAGGTATAATGTCAATGCCCTCTGCTTATGTTCCTCTTATTTAATATTTCCTTGTTTTGAAGTGGCACACTTTCCAGAAGAAAGGTCTGTGGAATGTTTGTTTTTTTCTTATTATTATGAGAATTCTCAAACATATGCAAAAATAATGAACCCTCATGCCACTATTCAGCTTCAACAATTAACTCATAGCCATTTTCATTTCATCAACACCCTCTACCAATTCATGCCTGAATAAATGGATTATTCTGAAGCAAATTCAAAACATACCATTTCATCCATAGATATTTAATTATATGTCTCTAAAATAAAAGATTTTTCAAAAACCACAAGATGTAAATTTTTTAAGACCTTCATATTTTAAAATGCTTTTATCTGCCCTTATACTTCCTTAGTGGTTCAGCTAGATACAGAACTCAATGTTGAAAATATTTCTTCAGAAGGCAAGCATGACCTTTTCCATTTTACCTACCAAGGTCGTTCTCGAAAAGCCTACAGTTATTTTGAATCCTTGTCCTTTGTTGTGATCTTCCTCCCCCACCCCCCTGAACCATTCAGGATATTTTTTCTCCGAAGTGGTCTGACTCACCTCAAAATATGTCTCTCATTATTTTTTTGTTTGTTTTTCACCTATTATGTTGGATCTTCATTAGCCCTTTCAGTGTGAGAATCCATGCTCTCAACTTCTGTAAATGTTTCTCATATTCTTGCATTGAAAGTTGTTTTCTTTTCTCTCTTTCTGAGGCTCCCACAGTTCACATATCAAATCTCTTTCTTTAGTTTACCTTTTCTCCTATTTCCTATTCTTTTGCTTTTTGCTACTTTTTGGGAAATGTGTATAATTCTACCTTCCAATTTGTTTGATTTTTTTAAATCATTGACCATATTAATCATTTCTAAGAGCTCTTTTTTACCTTCTTCCTTTCTTATTGTATACTGTTTTGGATTAATGATTCCAAATACTCATCTTAGCTCTTTGAGAAAAGTAGCAAATTTTCTTATTTTGTAGAATATTTGAGTAATCTATTGCCTAGTATTACATTTACTCTCTTGGTTTCATTTATACTGAAAACTTTCCTCACAGGCCTGGTAGTGTTGACTGTTGATTTCTAAAAGTGAGGGATCTAAAAGCTGCTTGAAAGCTGCAAGGCTATGGGTAGTTTAATCAAAGATGGGATTCACTGTGGGATAATCTAGGTAGTTGGGTGACTTTGTTGAGGAAGTTCCAGTGCTATTGTTAGGTATTTCCTCTTAAGGTTGGTCAGATTCTCCAGAGAAGACTCTAGCAATCTCCTCCTCTGAGGATGAAAGTTTATTAGCTAGTGTTTTGTGAATCAAGTTGGGAATAGGAATGGGATGGGTTAGAGGGAGGTCTCAATATTTTATCAGCATACTTCCTTTAATCTCCCTTTATTCAGTGATTCCTTGCTTTCCTTTTTTTCTAGTGTACATTCCCCCACTTTCCAACCCAGAAAACACTATTTTATCCCCTCTAAAAGAACAATTCACCATCTTTTGTCAGGTGAGGGGTGGGCCAATTATCCAACTGCACAAAGTTGTGTGAGAAAGTCTGAGGATGTGATTGCTTCTTAAGCTCACATTTGACTCATCTTGCTTATTTACAACTTCCACTCTCATTTCAAGAGGTATCTGGTACTACTAAAGCATTACATGATTGTGACGTAAATCAAGTTCACAGCATTCCCAACTCATAGCTTAGGAGTTGGATTTCTCAGATCTACAAACTCACTTAGCACTTGTCCATGTTTTTCCAACTTCTTAAACTCTGTCTTATATTGTCTCCTTGGGGCTTCCCTAATGGCTCAGATGGTAAAGAATCTGCTAACAAAGCGGGATACCTGGGTTTGATCCCTGAGTCGGAAAGCTGCCCTGGAGAAGGGAATGGCGACCCACTCCAGTATTCTTGCCTGGAGAATTCCATGGACAGAGGTTACAGTTCATGGGATTGCAAAAGGTCAGACACGACTGAGTGACTAACACATACATTATCTCCTTACCCTTCTCCCTTTTGGGATTAAAACTCTTTTTTAACTCTATTACTAAACTAAAGAGCCTCCTGATGAAGGTGAAAGAGGAGAGCAAAAAAGCTGGCTTAAAACTCAATAGTCAGAAAACGATCATGGCATGAGGTCCCATCACTTCATGGCAAATAGATGGGGAAACAATGGAAACAGTGACAGACTCTATTTTGGGGGCGGGGGGGCTCCAAAATTATTGCAGATGGTGACTGCAGCCATGAAATTAAAAGACGTTTGCTCCTTGGAAGAAAAGCTATGACAAACCTAGACAGCATATTAAAAAGCAAAGACATGACTTTGCTGACAAAGGTCCATCTAGTCAAAGCTATAGTTTTTCCAGTAGTCATTTCTGGATGTGAGAGTTGGACCATAAAGAAAGCTGAGTGCCAAAGAATCAATGCTTTTGAACTGTGGTGTTAGAGAAGAGTCCTGAGAGTCCCTTGGACTGCAAGGTGATCAAACCAGTCAATCCTAAAGGAAATCAACCCTGAATGTTCATTGGAAGGACTGATACTGAAGCTGAAACACCAATACTTTGGCAAACTGATGCGAAGAGCTGACTCATTTGAAAAGAACCTGATGCTGGGAAAGATTGAAGGCAGGAGATGATGATGACAGAGGACAAGATGGTTGGATTTCATCACCGACTCAATGGACATAGTTTGAGCAAGCTCTGGGAGATAGTGAAGGACAGGGAAGCCTGGTGCTGCGGTCCATGGAGTTGTAGAGTCTGACACAACTGAGAGACTGAACAACTATTCTTTTTATGGGCAAAGAGATATAGTACATGAATCTTTACCTAGAAGAACTTCCTAATTTTTTAAAACCCAAATGAAACCTCTTTCATAACAGGAGAAAACCTCACTTTGTGAAATTGGGTTTGCATATAAGTTTTCAAGAATTATCACCCCATCCAGTCTCCTCCCCTCAAGGCACCATCCCTTTAGAGATCACCTGAATTTCTGGGTGAGTGTCAACTGGTCATGAAGTCTTAGCTTCTTGTACCCTCATAAGCAATTTATAATGATCTTTTCCTTTCTTAAGTGATAAATCCTCATTTTTTAAAAGATGAAAATATAGCAAAGCATATTTTTAGAAGTAATTTTTGGATAATATATATTCTCTAACTTAGGGACGAAGAACATATCTCATTCTTTTTACCACCTATGTTTCCTTCCTTAAATGAAGAAAGGACAGAGATTAAGTCTACACAGCAATCACTCCAAGGAAGAAGCTCAAGAGTAGTACCAATCTCCCTAGTGAAATCACTATATGATGAGTTGTTAGCTTGTAATTTTCAATCTAAAGCTTTGTAATTTTAATTAAATGGCTGTGTGCCACTGAAGACCAAAGTAAAAATCTTGAAATTAAGCAAAATATACATACAAATAGGTTCTAAATATAAGTTATTTTCTAATGACAGTTACAAAATCAGTCTGTTAGTTTGGCAGAAAATATTACCAAATACATACCTGAAATTATGATATATGGAATATATAAAGAACTTTCATAACTCAACAGCAAGAAGGCAAACAGAAATGAGATTTGAAAAAATGTATTACCAAAGAGATACAAATAACAAGCAGATGAAAAGACGTACAACATGATTAATCATTAGGAAAATGCAAACTGAAGCCACAATGAGATATCACTATACAACTACTAGAATAGTTAAGATAAAAAATCAACCAAATAAAAAATAAAAAAAAAAACAAGCAATGAAAAAAATGTGAGCAACTGGAATTCTAATACATTGTTGGTAGAAATATAAAATGGTACTGCCACTCTGGAACACAGCTTGGCAGTTTCTTATAAAGTTAAACATACTCTTACCATAGGACACAGCAATCTCATTCCTGCTGCTGCTGCTGCTGCTAAGTCACTTCAGTCGTGTCCGACTCTGTGCGACCCCATAGACAGCAGCCCACCAGGCTCCCCCATCCCTGGGATTCTCCAGGCAAGAACACTGGAGTGGGTTGCCACTTCCTTCTCTAATGCATGAAAGTGAAAGTGAAGTCGCTCAGTTGTGTCCGACTCCTAGCGACCCCATGGACCACAGCCTACCAGGCTCCTCCATCCATGGGATGTTCCAGGCAAGAGTGCTGGAATGGGGTGCCATTGCCTTCTCCGAATCTCATTCCTAGGACCCAGCAATTCCCATTCCAAACCCAAAAGAAATAAAACATTATATTTACACAAAGACCTGTACTTGAGTTATTAGCAGCTTACTTATGGTAGCCCCAATTGGAAGCACAGGTCAAGTGGGGAATGGATAAACAAACAGTGGCACATGTACACTGGGGAACAGTACTCAGTAATAAAAAGGAGTAAATTAGGGATGCACAGAACATGGATGACTCTCCAAAAGCACTGCACTAAATGAAAAGTCAGACACAAAGAGTTGCATGCTGTATGATTTCATTTTATATAAAAATCTGGAAAAGGTGAAACTATAAGAACAGTGGTTGCCAGAGATTGGAGATGGAGAGATAACTAATCACAAAGAGGGCAGGTGAGAACTTTTTGGGATGATGAAAATTATCTATGCTCTGTCATAATGATCACATGACTATATACATTTGTGAAAACTGTAACTGTACACCGAAAAGGGTGATTTTTACCGAGCATAAATTATACCCAAATAAATATGGTTTTTAAAAAGGCAAAATATGCTTGAACACACATACACACACACAATAAGCAGTAGAACAAATAAAACAAGTAGTCAGAAGATGCAGAAAGCATAAAAAGAGCTAACTGTTTAGTATAGTACATATATATATTTTTTATACTGTATTGGTTTTGCCATACTCAACATGAATCTGCCACGGGTGTACATGAGTTCCCAATCCTGAACCCCCCTCCCACCTCCCTCCCCATATCATGCCTCTGGGTCATCCCAGTGCACCAGCCCCAAGCATCCTGCATCCTGCATCAAACCTGGACTGGCAATTCGTTTCTTACATTATATTATGCATGTTTCAACGCCATTCCCCCAAATCATCCCACCCTCTCCCTCTCCCCCAGAGTCCAAAAGTCTCTTCTATACATCTGTGTCTCTTTTGCTGTCTTGCATACAGGGTTATTGTTACCATCTTTCTAAATTCCATATATATGCATTAGTATACTATATTGGTGTTTTTCTTTCTGGCTTACTTCACTCTGTATAATCGGCTCCAGTTTCATCCACCTCATTACAACTGATTCAAATGTATTCTTTTTAATGACTGAGTAATACTCCATTGTGTATATGTACCACAGCTTTCTTATCCATTCATCTGCTGATAGACATCTAGGTTGCTTCCATGTCCTGGCTGTTATAAACAGTGCTGCGATGAACATTGGGGTACACATGTCTCTTTCAATTCTGGTTTCCTCAGTGTGTATGCCCAGCAGTGGATTGCTGGGTCATAAGGCAGTTCTATTTGCAGTTTTTTAAGGAATCTCCACACTGTTCTCCATGGTGGCTGTACTAGTTTGCATTCCCACCAACAGTGTAAGAGGGTTCCCTTATCTCCACACCCTCTCCAAGATTTATTGCTTGTAGACTTTTGGATCGCAGCCATTCTAACTGGCGTGAAATGGTATTTGCATTTCTCTGATAATGAGTGATTTTGAGCATCTTTTCATGTATTTGTTAGCCATCTAGATGTCTTCTTTGGAGAAATGTCTATTTAGTTCTTTGGCCCAAGTTTTGATTGGGTCATTTATTTTTCTGGAATTGAGCTGCATGAGTTGCTTGTATATTTTTGAGATTAGTTGTTTGTCAGTTGCTTCATTTGCTATTATTTATACACACACATATAATTTCTTTTAAGTTGTGAAACAGAACTACTTGGTGCAAGGAAACTGCTTATAGGAAAAGCATGAGAACTGTTCAAATATGGCATGTCACATATTTCAACTTTAATAAGTCACTTGCATCTTCGTCTTTGTCTCCCTTTAACAAAAGGCTTTGACAGCTTCTCCTTTCTTCTTTCAAAACTGCAGGCTTTATTTCTAATACAAGAATATCACAAAATAAACTTAAAGAAATCTGACTGCCTCTTATGTTGCCAAGAACAAAAGTAAAAGTATTTTATGTTATTTTGTTTAATACACATAATCATTCCATCCTTTCACCACTTAAGAAAGCTGAGGCTCAGAGAAATTTAATAATCATCTGAAGGTACCTTTAGCCATAAGAAACAGCCAAGATCTAAATCTGGGTTTGACCTGAAAGCCCATGAATGATATATATAAGTTTTTATTTTGTATTAGGATATAGCTGATTAACAATGTTGTGATAGTTTGAGGTGAACAGCAAAGGGACTCAGCATACATATACATGTATCCATTCTCCCCCAAACTCCCTTCCCATCCAGGCTGCCACATAACATTGAGGAGAATTCCTTCTGCTCTACAATAGGTCCTTGTTGGTTATCCATTTTAAATAAAGCAGTGTATACATGTCCATCCCAAACTCCCTATCTCTTTCCTCTATCCTCCCCCCACCCTGCCCTTGGCAATCATAAACTCCATAAGCTCCTTCTCTAAATCTGTTAAATCTGTGAGTTTGCTTCTGNCCATTCTCCCCCAAACTCCCTTCCCATCCAGGCTGCCACATAACATTGAGGAGAATTCCTTCTGCTCTACAATAGGTCCTTGTTGGTTATCCATTTTAAATAAAGCAGTGTATACATGTCCATCCCAAACTCCCTATCTCTTTCCTCTATCCTCCCCCCACCCTGCCCTTGGCAATCATAAACTCCATAAGCTCCTTCTCTAAATCTGTGAAATCTGTGAGTTTGCTTCTGTTTTGTAAGTAAGCTCATTCGTATCATTTCTTTTTAGATTCTGCATATAAGGAATGTCATGATATTTCTCATTTTCTGACTTACTTCACTCAGTATAATGCTCTCTAGGTCCATTCATATTGCTGCAAATGGCACTATTTCATTCTTTTTTAATGGCTGAGTAATATTCCACCACATCTATATGTACCACATCTTCCTGATCTATTCCTCTGTTGAGGGACATTTAGGTTGCTTTCATGTCTTGAGTATAGTGCTGCAATGAACACTGTATCCTTTTGGATCACGTTTTTCTCTAGATATATGCCCAGGAGTGGGACTACAGGGTCATATGGCAGCTCTATATTTAGTTTTTAAAAGAACACTCATACTGTTCTCCATCGTGGCTGTACCAACTGACATTCCTACCAAAAGTGTAGGATGGTTCCCTTCCCTCCACTCAGTCTCCAGCATTTATTGTTTGTGGATTTCTTTCTGGCTGGTGTGAGGTGATATCTCATTGTAGCTTTGATTTGCATTTCTCTAATAATTAGTTATGTTGAACATCTTTTCATGTGCCTATTGGCTATCTATATGTTTTCCTTGGAGCAATGTCTAATTAGTCTTCTTGAATGTGTTGTTTCTGTTAAGCATCACGAGCTGTGTGTAAATTTTGGAGACTAATCCCTTATCAGTCACATCATTTGCAAATATTTTCTCCCAATCTGTGTGCAGTCCTTTCATTTCGTTTACTGTTTCCTTTGCTGTGCAAAAGCTTTTGAGTTTTAAGTAGGTCCCATTTCAGAGAAGGAAATGGCAACCCAGTCTTGCCTGGAAAATCCCATGGACGGAGGAGCCTGGTAGGCTGTGGTCCATGGGGTTGCTAAGAGTCAGACACGACTGAGCGACTTCACTTTCACTTTTCACTTTCATGCTTTGGAGAAGGAAATGGCAACCCACTCCAGTGTTCTTGCCTGGAGAATCCCAGGGACAGGGGAGCCTGGTCGGCTGCCATCTATGGGGTCACACAGAGTCAGACACGACTGAAGCAACTTAGCAGCAGCAGGTCTCATTTGTTTATTTTTATTTCCATTATTCTGGGAAATGGATGGAAAAAATATATTGCTGAGATTTATGTCTG
The DNA here is from genome assembly GCA_006410935.1 of Redunca redunca. Lineage (NCBI taxonomy): Eukaryota > Metazoa > Chordata > Mammalia > Artiodactyla > Bovidae > Redunca > Redunca redunca. Next base: position 113,184 of record SJYQ01006226.1, on the reverse strand, counting down.
AGAGTTTTTGCCTATGTTTTCTTCTAGGAGTTGAGTAGTGTCTGGTCTCACATTTAGGTCTTTAATCCATTTTGAGCTTCAAAAAGAATAAAATACTCAGGAACAAACCTACTTAAAGAGACAAAACACCTGTACCCCAAAAACTGTTAAGATGCTGATGAAAGAAACTGAAGATGACATGCTGCTGCTGCTGCTGCTGCTAAGTCGCTTCAGTCGTGTTCGACTTTGTGCAACTCCATAGACGGCAGCCCACCAGGCTCCCCCGTCCCTGGGATTCTCCAGGCAAGAATACTGGAGTGGGTTGCCATTTCCTTCTCCAATGCATGAAGGTGAAAAGAGAAAGCGAAGTCGCTCATGTTGTGTCTGACTCTTAGCGACCCCATGGACTGGTATAAACAGATGGAAAGACATACCATGTTTGTTGACTGGAAGAATCAATATTGTCAAAATGACTATACTACCCAAGGCAATCAACAGATTCAATGTAATCTCTATCAAATTACAAATAGCATTTTTCATAGAACTAAAACAACAACAACAACAACAACCTCAAAATCTGTACGGAGACACAAACAATCCCGAATAACCAAAGCAATCTTAAGAAAGAAAAACAGAGCTAAAGGAATCAGGCTCCCTGACTTCACTCTACTACAAAGCTACAGCATTAATGATACTTTAAGCATTTCAGAAATGAGGATAAAATGCTACATAAAAAACACTATATATGTACAGCATTGAGAATTAAAGCCATTATAACTTTTAATGGAGTATAAACTGTAAAACTACAGAATCAATATGCTGTATGCCTGCAAGCAATATATTGTAAATCAACTACACTTTTTTAAAAAGAAAAAATACTAAACAAAAACTTGTATAAGATCTTGAGAGATCTTAAAAGATCTTGAAAGAAGATCTTAAAAGATCTTAAGAGAAACTAAAAAAGAAGCTTGTTGCTAATTATTTCAAGCAGGCAAATCTAGGAAATTTTATGTATTCCTTGTTTTAAGGAAACTTGAATGCTAAAATACAAACTATATTTATTAGAGATTTAACAGAAGACAGTAACAGCAAATCACACATTTTTGTCCTTTTCACTTTATTTAGAAAAAAAATTAGTAAAATTTACATATAAGAAGCATATATCTCAAACAGACCTTCTTAGGATTAAAACAGAAAAAAAAAAACACTTTTCATCTTAAAAAGATGCTTTAAACAGTTGTTTTATAAACATTTAACAGTCATGTTCCTGTAAGTATTCTACAAAATATAGTGCATTGTATATGTATTTTTCCTAAGCTCAGTGATTAAATAATACCAGGTGGGAACGAGGAGACTTGAGTTCTAATTTTAACTCTTGANATATGCATTTTTCCTAAGCTCAGTGATAAAATAACACCAGGTGGGAACGAGGAGACTTGAGTTCTAATTTTAACTCTTGATAGTTTGTATTATGGGTTACATTGTGTACCCCCACATTTATATGCTAAAGCCTTAGCCTGAAACATGTCAGAAAGTGGATTTATTTGAAAATAGGGTAACTGGAGATGTAATTAGTTAGGATGAGGTCACACTGCAGTAAAATAGGCCTCTAATTTAACTAGTGTCCTCATAAAAGGGGGCAATCTGGACACAGTTACATGCACAGGGAGAATGCCATGTAAACATGAATGCAGAGATGGGGATGATGCATTATCAGCCAAGAAATGCCAAAGACTGTCAGCATACCATCAAAAGCAACAGAAGGAACCAACCCTGACAACATCTCGGTCTGGAAGACTAGCCTCCAGAACTATGAGACAATAAATGTGATTTAATTCGGTAACGTTGGAGGATACAAAATTAACATACAGAAATCAGATGCATTTCTACATACAACAAAATATCAGAAAGAGAAATCAAGGAAATAATCCAATCTACTGTCGTATGAAAAATAAAGTGCATAGGAATAAACCTACCTAAGGAGACAATGACTGAGCGACTGAACTGAACTGAACTGAAAGGAGGCAAAATACCTGCACTCAGAAAAGTATAAGATACTGATGAAAGAAATCAAAGATGGCACAAACTGATGGAAAGATATACCAAGTTCTTGGATCAGAAGAATCAATATTGTTGAAGTGGCCATACTACCCAAGGCAATCTACAGATTCAATGCAATTCTTATCATATTATCAATGGCATTTTTCACAGAACTGGAACAAAAAATTCTTAAAATTTGTATGAAGATAGAAAAGACCCTGAATAGCCAAAACAATTTTGAAAAAGAAGAACAGATGTGGAGGAATGACACTCCCTGACTTCAGATTATACTACAAAGCTACAGTCATAAAAACAGTATGGCACAGACACAAAACCAAACAAATAGCTCAATGGAATAGGATAGAGTTCAGAAGCAAACTCAGGCACTTATGGTCAATTAATCTACAACAAAGCAGCCAGGGTTACATACTAGAGTAAAAAAATCTCTTCAATTAGTGGTGCTGGGAAATTGGACAACTATATATAAAACAATGAAATTGGAACATTTTCTATAGCATGTACAAAAATAAACTCAAAATGGATCAAATGCCTAAAGTAAGACTGAATACTATAAAACTCCTAGAGGAAAACATAGGCAGAACACTCTTTGATATAAATGGCAGCAACATCTTCTTGGATCTATCTTCAAGAATAATGGAAACAAAAGCAAAAATAAACAAATGGGCCCTAAGTAAATTTAAAAGCTTTTGCTCAGCAAAGCAAATCATAAACAAAACAAAAAGATAATCTATGGAATGAGAGAAAAATGTCTGCAAATGATGTGACCAATAAAGAGTTTAATTTCCAAAATATACAAACAAACACACACAAAAAAAACCCAAAATATACAAACAGCTTATACAGGTCAATGTCAAAAAAAAAAA
>SJYQ01006226.1:59912-110058 GCA_006410935.1 Redunca redunca | reverse complement strand
AAAATAGATAAACAACAAGGACCCAGGGAACTAGATATCTTGTAATAACCTATAATGGAAAATAATCTAAACATATATATTTTAAAAAATTTTTTTAATGAAAAAAAATTTTTTTAAGATACCTAGTTTGTGGTTCTTTATTAATGCATTTTGTAATTATATAATTTTGGATATGTTATTTCAAAATTCTGGGCTCAACATTGCAAATGGTATCTTTTAAAATATTTGTTTTCTTCTAAAACCTTCACCAAATATTTTAAATATTTCTCACTGTATCTAAATATTAGTTATATTATTTGAGTTATACTCAAATTAAGATGAAGATAATATTTCCAAATGAACAGCTGAACAGATACTATTAGAATCTAAAGACAAAAATCTTAGCTGTATAAGGTTCTAATTTGTTTAGATATTCACTGGCAAATGCTCCTCAAATGAGGAGAATTATCAACTAGTATCTATCTAGTGCTTTTTCTGGTTGCTACACCTTCCTCTCCTTCCTTGAGTTCTTATTAACACAGTTCAACGGAGCAAAGTTGCACATTTGATAAAAGGCCAACTTCTCGGATTTCTTACTAATCTGTAGTTCCTCATATGATGATCAGTTATGGCCCTCTTCATAACTGGTGATATCCAATTTGCTGAATATCAACTTAAAATTATTATTTTCTACTTTAAAATCCCACATAAAATTTTTAAAAATTAAAAACAGAATTTTTTTCTTCCAGTTTTACTTTAGATCCAACTACTCTTTATTTGGCACTTTTAACATTTTTTGTTTAATGATCATCTTCAATTTTGAATACTTTCCCTCCTTCCTGTTGGCTTCTTTGATTTTGCCAGGATCTTTCATCTCCTCCCTTAAAACCTTTACTTACCTAAGAGCTATTTGGCTTACTTTTTGTTCCCCCAATGTAGCAATAAAGATTTTCATTACTTTTTTTTCTGTCTGAAAATAGTAGAACACTAAATTGGTGTACAAATTTCCCTGTTATGTGTGTGTGTGTGTGCGCTCAGTCATGTCCAACTCTTGGTGACCCCAGGGACGGACTACAGTCCATCAGGCTACTCTGTCCATGGGGTTTTCCAGGCAAGAATACTGGAGCGGGTTGCCATTTCCTACTCCAGGAGATCTTCCCAACCCAGGGGTTGAACCTGTGTTTCCTTCATCTCCTACACTGGCAGACGGATCCTTTACTATCCACTTGGGAAGCCCCGAATTTCACTATATCCAACCTATAATAATAATAGAAAACCCATTCGCTTAAAGAAGTTTTAGATAGTAGGTATACAAAGTCAGATACCTAAGATGAGATTGGGGCTATAGACAGAGCTTAGACAAGCCAATTCTTTTTATTTTTTTGGACCGGGTCTTCGTTGTGGCCTGCCAGATCTTTAGTTGTGATGTGCAAACTCTTAGTTGTGGCGGGTGGGATCCAGTTACCTGACCAGGGATGGAACCTGAGCCCCCTGCATTAGGAGTGCAGAGTCTCAGCGACTGGACCACCAAGGAAGCCCCCAATCCAATTCTGAAGACATTACTATTCCCATTATTCCAAAAATCTGTACTCCTAATTCCTGAAACACTGTCTAATCTCAATCACCACAAAAAAACCATTTCTCTTATTTTCACAAAACAACCATTAGCAGTTTAAAGAACTGATTAAAGAAATGCTAGCAATGTAATTTTTAAATACGATACCAAAAAAAGGAATAGGTAAACCAACTGAACAAAAAGAGTCCAGAAACTACCTCAAATACACATGGTAATGTAATATACAATAAAGATGACATTTCAAGTCAGTGGGGAAAAGGTGAATTTTCAATTAGTGGTATTTGACTATATGTTAACCATTTGAAAAAAAGTTAAGTCCCCACATGACTCCTTTTACTAACGTGACTCTCACAGCAATCAAATTCAAATATGAAATTGTAGTTGAAAATATAACTGTATGAGTTATAGTCTTTAAGGGCTTCCCAGGTGGCTCGGCGGTGAAGAATCCACCTACCAATGCAGGAGATGCAGGTTCAGTCCCTGAGTAGGGAAGATCCCCTCAAGAAGAAATAGCAACCCACTCCAGTGTTCGTGCCTGGGAAATCCCACGGACCAAAGAACCTGGCGGGCCGCAGTCCACGGGTCGCAAACAGACAGACAGGACTGACCAGCTCAACGACAGTAACAGGCAGTTTTTGAGGGGAAACACCTGTCTAAACACAACACAGTAGCCATAAAGGAAAGGGTCAAAAAGAGGACACAGAACGTTTAATTTCTGTTAGGCGTAAAAAAGACTGTAAAACAAGAAGAAAGTGACAAATGACAACCTGAGGGGGAAACATTTACCATAAATATGACAAACTGCCAAATATGATATAAAGAGCTTTTACAAATCAGTAACTGAAAAAGGTATGAACAAGCGATGAGAAGAAGAAAAACCAAGAGTTCTAAACATAAGTTACTCACTCTTGAATAAAGAAGTGCAATCTAATATGAGACACAATTTTTATCTAGCAGTTTGACAAATATTTAACATTTGCCAAAACCCAACTTTCTCAATACTTGACGGTATGCGGAAATACAGACACACACTATCAGTAGGAATGAAAAGTTGTACTTTTGAAAGGGCATTTGACAATAAAGTATAAACAAATTTAAAAATATTACATGTTTGTTTCAAGAGTGCTTACAGTAAAACAAACTTAAACATGACCTAAATGTCCAAGAACAGGGAAACGGCAAATAAATATGTTATATCCACATAATTCAATAAAGTGTAGTAAATGTCCAAGACATACTAAATGAAAACAAGATATAGAATAATAGGTTTAGTATGATGCTATCTGTGTAAATGAAAAATGAAGGATAGAAACAAATAAATGCTTACATAGGCATGATATTATCTGGAAGAACACACCAAAAAATTAACTTTGGTTATTTCTTGAGTACAGGACTAAGAGTAAAGAGAAGCATTTACTTTGCAAACCTTTTCATGGTATGGTGTATATTTTTTTCACCATAGGTATTTTATTTAAAAACAGAACTTAAAAATTAATAAGTTTAAATACTCCATAAACATTGCTTTTGATTGACGAAATACAACTAATAATACAACTAACATTCACTGAACATCTACTATATGGCAAGTTTGGTAGCAGTGACTGAGTCTTAAGTAAATAACTACTAAACTACAATAACTGAAAAATTCAGCTTACCACACACATTTATTCAAGATACACATACATCATTTCCCACAAAGTGACAGAGCACTGTTTTTCTTATTAACTTACATTAGTGGGCTTCCCTGGTGACTCAGGATAAAGCGTCTGCCTGCAATGCAGGAGACCCGGGTTTGATCCCTGGGGTGGGAAGATCCCCTGGAGAAGGAAATGGCAACCCACTCCAGTATTCTTGCCTGAGAAATCCCATAGACAGAGGAGCCTGGTGGGCTACAGTCCACAGGGTCGCAAAGAGTCGGACACAACTGAGCGACTCCACGCACACAATCCCTCACATTAAGAATTATTTCCAGGTAACAAATTCTCCCAAGAAATATATAGTTCCTTGAAAGTATTTCACTCAATTTATTATCACAGAGTTAAAGACCATGATTCAAATAAAGAATAACTTCATTGTTAAGCTAAAATAAGAACAATGAATTAGGTTCTATGGGAAAAGGTGGGCTCAAGTGTTATGTTCACTAACAAATAATAAATATCTTACTAAATTACAGTAGAGTTACAACTCTTCAAGTCCAGACTTCCTCATATATGAACATTACGATTTCCTAAGGATGTCATGTGTGTGAATTCAAACATATTTATTATTTGCCTTCAAACATGAATTGATACAGTTAATAGCCCACATTTAAGGAAAGCAAAGATAACTATTTAACAGAGGTTAGTATTGTATTTTAAAAATTTAACTCAAATACATAGTCTATTTGTCAACTTCATTCTGAGACGCTCACTGAATTCAGCTATATTTTGGAATTTCCTTGAAATATTATGTAACAGTGAACCTGGGAACCCACAGAGTAGGAACAAAGTTGAAGGAGTTCAGGAATGTAAACACTTCTGTTTCTCCTGCCACCTATTTAGCTAGGTAGGCATGGGTGCTCAGGCACTTCAGTCCTGTCCAACTCTTAGCAACCCCAAAGACTGCAGCCCACCAGGCTCCTCCATCCATGGGGATTCTCCAGGCATGAACACTGGAGTGGGTTGCCATGCCTCCTCCAGGGGATCTTCCTGACCCACGGATCTAACAGGAGTCTCTTATGTCTCTGCATTGGCAGGAGGGTCCTTTACCACTAGTGCCACCTGGGAAGCCCTGCTTAACTATAGTGAAGATTAACCACCACTCAGATTCCGCTGCTTTATTGATTTTTTTTCTTTTAACCTTCTGTACTATCACCTAGCCCAGTGAATACTTCCACTAGGTTCTTCCAAAGTTTTCAAATCATTTTGGTTTCCTACTTATTTGATTATGAACTGCAATGAAAATTCTGTGAGCAACTACAGATCTAAAAACAATAGAAATCTACAAAGAACTAACACATTGCTTTTTCCTAAGTAGATGCAATGTAAATATTTATTAAAACTTTTTCTTTTTCCCAAATAAGCCAGGCACTATTACCACAATCCATAATTCAAGACAACGTAACTAAATTTAACTCCACAGAAATTAGCATGGTACTCTAGGAATAGTACTTCTTAGGAAGATATAAAACTCATTCGTCTCTTTCCATCTATCACCAATCAATAAACTGTTTCCAAAGAGTCAAACAAGCACTGTAACTAACAAGCATCTAACAATACGCAGAAGGAAAAAGGGAAGAACCAAAGAAAGACATATCAAGATTATAAAGTATATTTCTATCCCTGATTCATTCTTTCCTCGATCATGAGCAGTGATCCATCTCAAAAGAACTAAAATTCTAAAATGCTAAACTAGATACAATTTCAAAAGTTCATTATAATGAACCACATACCAGTCAAACACTGAGTTTTTATGTTCAACCTATTTCTTTAAAATTGTCTTTAAGAATGGAGAGTAGTAGTTTCATTCTGAACATTTCCAAATAACTCCTCCATAAATTTTTCCAACTCAATATTCAACTAAATATTTGTTTTCAAACAGTGAACACTTAAGGGCAGAATGTATGAAAAATGATGGAAAAATACTACATGATTTTCTTTAAATGTGTAACATAAACATATGTTAAGTCATTTAGATATGAACACATATCCAAAGCATACCATTTGCTTTTTATAAACAATATAAATTCTCTCATAAAGTGAATTATCTTTGGATGTATCAGTGAAATCTAACTGTTTTAAGATACTCATTTTTAGATTTTAACTACAACAGCTTCCTTAACTGACTTCCACTTAACTAATCTGCCTTGTTGTTACTATTTTGGTTAAGTCTGTGTCTGACTCTCTTGCGACCCTGTGGACTGTAGCTCACCAGGCTCCCCTATCCAAGGGATTCTCCAGGCAAGAATACTGAAGTGCGTTGCCTTTTCCTTTTCCAGGGGACCTTCCTGACCCAGGGATCAAACTCACATCTCCAGCACTACGGGTAGATTCTTTACTCTGAGCTACTAGGGAAACTCTCCCAACCTGCCTTAGATAACACGTTTTTAACCTTTATTAAACATGCCATGAATGGTAACCACTCTCAACTAGTATGCTATTTTTAGTACAGTCAGGTACTTCTGACCTACTAGTTGAGTTACATGTTTAACAATTCAGTTGGTTGTTCCTAAATCTGTTTATATCAGTTTACTCGCTGTAGTCCTTACATAACTTAAACATTATGTAAGTCTACGGAACACAAAAGCAAAGAGTTATTTCTATGTAAATGAAGTTGAATGCAAGCTGAGTAGAGTGACTCAATAAAGGTGAGTCACTCTTTTAAAAGGTATTAAATTAGATAAAGGTGAGACATCTGTAAAATATTAGGGAAAAACATTAAAAGTCAAAAAGAGGAACCTATATTTAGGGTTTTTCAAAAGTATCTTTAAGGTTTTATTCTACTTTAGAGAATTAAAACTGGAAATTGCAAATCATGCATTATGGATGTACTACTTTAAAGAAAAATTTCTCTCAACCATGATCTTCAAAGAGATATTGTCAGCTCTACATCAGAAAGTTGATTAAGTGAATTTAGATTTATGGTCTATTACATTTTAAGTCAAAATTTCAAAATGTTACAATGTGTATCTTTTTACTTTCCTCGTTTAACTTTTTCACTAACTCACTAAGTTACTGTCCCAACCTATCAGATATGAAGCCATCTAACATGTTTTTCTGAAGCCCTTGTTTAAGGGTTTGTCGTAACCAACTAGATAAATCCTACATGTCTAAATAAAATAACTGGAGGAGGAAATAGCAACCCACAGAATCCCATGGACAGAGGAAACTGGCAGGATACAGTCCACAGGGTTACAGAGCCAGACACAATTGAGCACACATATAAAATAACAGTATGTAGTGATACACTCTAAAATAATTCTGTGGAAAAAAGTATTAGACTATGCTTCACAAGGGCAAGGATCTTAATCTATTCTCTTCATAGATACAAGCCCCAAGAATAGAGCTCCTAGTGTATAGCTGATGCTCAATCAACATTTGTTGGATGAAGAACAGGAACTCACCGTGATGACAGCCTTGCTAAGACAGATGGATCCTCGGCAGCCATACTCTGTCTCATCTTCAGACTTGTAGTAACTCAGAGTATTATTTTTCAAAACTACCCAGCGATCCTGCCACCCATGAATATAGTTTGTCCACTGGAGGAAAAGAAAACAAAAAAAATTAAGTCAGTATTTTAGAAATCCAAACGATCTTAAACAGCAGTCAATCTAAGTTTAAGACCAAAATGTGAAAAGTTCTAACTTAACTATAAACAGTTAAAAAAAAAAGCTAAGATTTTCCAGATTATATATGATTTTCCATAATTTCTTCAAAATGATAGATAAAATAGACAATAAATAAAACATAATATTTGAAGAATAAAAACTGAAGCACATTTCAGTTAAAAATTCTGCTTTTTTTTTTGGTGTGCTTTCATCCTCCCCTCCTCACCACCTTCAAGACGTAAATTGTTTCTATCCCTGTCATATTTGACATATTCAATAGCAAAGTAAGTTTGGCTACACAGTCTCTCACTCCCCTTCTGCATGAAGCATTCTAAAACAGAAGCCAATCGTGGCCCAAACTCTATTTTTGTTGTTAAGTTATTCTCATATGAAAAGGTATGATGTTTATGACTACATTAAAGTAAAAATACAGATCATCTCTTTAGGAAATCTGTATCAACTTTACTTTTACCTCCATAGCACTCTTTGAAGATCTATTTTTCAAACTCAAGGGTAAAATGCAAACATAAAATTGGTTTCCAAAAACATACTTGGATTACCTGTTTCTAGTACCTACAAATGGTTTGTGCTGCTAAAGTTTTGCTGCTGCACAGTGAAGATCAAAATCAACAAACTTGCAAAGGCAGAAATGTACCCTCTATGGGAATTGTTGATACTGTATATTTTTATGTCCTGGCGTTTTAACCAGACAATTCAAAATCTGCCAAGAACTAACTCTAAATGGATTGTTAAAATATACTGCATTGGCTCAGAGAAATCTTTTCTTTACTGTTTCCTAATTCAACAGGTTTGAGATTGTTTGGCTCTTAACATCTTCTAAACTCCACCATTACAAGCCCTCCCTGAGAACTTATCCACGCAGGATAAGCGCCCTGAGATTTACCACCACTTAAGACAGCGACTTAAAATAATGACAAATAGACACAAAAATAAATTTACCTCTACCGTAGAGTGTACTACCCCACTATGTTCCTATTTCTATGGCTATACTGCTACTTCCAGTCATTCAGACTCAAACCCGGCTCAGGATTCCGGTACTGCATGGACAGAGCAGTGGATACAACATCAGAGAGGCTCAAGTACTTTCCTAGCTGTGTGACAAGTTCTAACAAATTATTTAACTTCATCCTATTAAACCCTTAAATCTGACTCTCATCTTTTTTCAAGTAATCCAATCAAATTATCAAGGGCTTCCCTGGTGGCACAGATGGTAAAGAATCGGCCTGCAATGCAGGAGACCTGGGTTCAATACCTAGGTCAGGAAGATTCCCCTGGAGAAAGGAATGGCTACCCACTCCAGTATTCTTGCCTGGAGAGTTCCATGGTCAGAGGAGCCTGGCAGGCTACAGGTCATAGGGTTGCAAAGAGTTGGACACGACTGACCAAATAATACTTCTGGGTTCCTGAGAAGGCTTAATAACCTTACCTCTGACATCTTCTGCTTTTCATTTCATAACTTACATAATCTTAATTATTAGGCCTATTTTGCTTATTTATCTTACATATTAACCTCATTTAGTCTCCAGCTACAAAACTTACATGAACAACTGATTGCCTATAATAGAAATTGTTTAGACTGGTATACCGTAATCCTACCTTGTATTCAATTACTGCCTCTCAGAAAACTAGTAACTGTGTGACTAGGGTCAAGTTACTTATCTTCTGTTTGTTTGTCACACTTTACCTCTTAAAGTTTTTTAAGATTAAGCAAGAACAGACTTAGAACATTGCCAAGCACACAGCATTTTCTCAGTTGGAAGCAGAATTACGCACAGCTAATGAAGCTCTCTATACAAGGGCTTTCCCAAGCAAGAATACTGAAGTGGGTTGCCATGTCATTCTCCAGGGGATCTTCCCGATCCAGGAATTGAACCCAGGTCTCCTGCACTGCAGCAGGTTCTTTACTGGCTGAGCCATCTGGGTTCCCCAAAAATGAAGCTTAGAATCCTTCAGGGAACCTCACAAGAACAGATCCCTTTCAAAGTGACAGACAAGACACAATTTTGTGCCCATATTTTTATATTATTTTCTTATAGAAAACCCAATAGTTACATAAACTTCAGGCCCTTTACCCAGAAAGTGTTAACTCGTATTCACAACCAGAAGGCAGACTTTTGCCTTTTCTCCTACCCTCATAACTTTTCCTCACTCTTCCCCACTCAACAGACAAGGCGATATGCAGGCACTGCAAGAGAATTAAATAATCCTGCTTCCAATAGTCCAGCAAGCATAAATTCAGGAGGAAAAAAAAACACATTTATAAGAAGGATCAGAAGCAAGTCACACATAAAATGCTATAGGAATGAATACCCTACAATATTCATAGGAGATAACACCCTTGAGGAAAGGAGTGCTGGGATGGTTGGCAACATAAAAGTCTTCATAGAAAGAACAGTCGAGATGGACTCCAGAGATGGACAGAATTTCAGCCAATAGTTAGGTATGTGAAGAAAACATTAGGTAAAGATAAGGTAATGAAGTTGGAGAGAATTCAGAAGAAATTGGGTGAGATTTATCCAGGCTTAGTTGCTCTCAAGTCCATCTAAGGCCTGAATCTTTTCCTATCCATAACCCAACTTGACATTTGTTACAACCACCTAGAATTATTGTCAACCCAGTATTTTTGGAACTTAACGTGTCTAAGAAATAAGCCTGTAGAAAATATGTTCATATTAAAAAAAACTCTGGGCTGCTGTATTTCTCATACAAGTTTACTCTCCCACCACCATTCCAAATTCACTCCATTTGTGGGGGAACAAAACAAGTTAGCATTAGGATTTAACTGCATTACTAAACAGATGGAAAAGAAAAGGCACCGAGTTCTAATGCTTGTTTAAAATTACCAAGTGAATACAAAGATTCAAAATATATATGTACCTGAAACTTAAAAACATACATTCAATAAAAAACATTCTTGATGAAAAAGCTTCCAAGAAAACATAGTATCCATAAATTGCTAAATTTTAGGGAAATTTCCTCTTAGCTGTTAACAAGAATACCAAAACCTACATCCCTGTTGATTCCAGGTACACAGCAACATGGAAGTTATTTGCCTACTAAAGAAGTGGTCAAACACTACATCTTTATGCACTTAAATATCACGGTCTTCCTTTTTTTTCTTTTGGTCATAAAGTATATACTTATTACACCACTCTGCATAAGTGATACTCGGATACTCACACACAGCGCATACTCAGAGAACTGGTGACTCCACCCCTCACTACAATCCTCCTACCCCACAAAAAGGGATAATCAATAGTTCAAAAGTACAGCTTGCTTTTGTAAAATACTTAACACACTACAATACTAATTTGATGAAATTATCGGAATCACTGAGAAGCAAAAAAGATTCATAACAGTCCAAAGGAAAATGTACACCCACCACACATGCTCAATCCAGATTCCTAAATTACAAGATACATCTAATCCAAAGAGACCCTGGGGAGTTTCACCTTACTGAAAACTTTTCACGGAAATTCCAATAATGATTACAGTACCAACACACACTGTAGTTTTCCCATACACAAATAAACGTTCACACGTGCAAGCCTTAGTTCTGACATACGCATGCCTTTTGTAGGTCCTTTCTTAGCCTTCTAAAGACAATATAAAAGTCTAATACGAAACGATTACACAAATGACGTCCAAAAGCTTAGCCAAAGTCGGTATATTGGAAGCGTGGTGATTTCTTAATAGGCAGAGGCTGCACATGATCTAGTATCTTATGACCAGCCTGTTGAAAGACTGGACCCTGCTCCCCTTCTCCACGTTAACTGCCGGCTCNGTGACCCGTCCCCTGTGCTACGCTCCTATCTGTGTCTAGCGTGTTTATGACGAACCCGCCGGGCTTGTGGACCGGGACGTGAGACAGCTGCGGGGGCTGCCCGGGCCTGCCCTCCGTGGCCGTTTCCCAAAATCCGGATAGCATCTTGCCGCTTGCCTGGGCAGAAGCATACCGGGCTTTTCTGCCTCAACCACGGGCCGGGGGGTTGCGACCTCTCTAAAGACAAGGGCATTTCTTTCCGTCAAACCACCTCTGCAAATTTTGAAGATCTTCCGTCTCGCTCTTTAGAAGTTTTCACCTGAGGTTTCCCAGTTTAGAAGGGAGAATTTTTAGTCCCTTCTCACTGGAACAAGAACTTTTCTTTGTTAGATTTACAGAGTTTTTAATTGTGGAAAGTAATTTTGGAGATGTCGGAGAATAAATGACGTTGAAGAGTTTTTAATGGAAAACAAGAATGTAAGGTGAGAGAGATTAGCTGAGACTTCCTCCTTGTCCAGTGATTGGGACTTCGCCTAACAATGCTGGGGTGCAGTTTCGATCCTTGGTCTGGGAGCTAGGATTCCACATGCTTCGTGGCCACTTCTTCCATAACAGAGATGAAAGTGCAATAATCTTATTGAGTAATAACGGGTTAAGCAGTAGGAGGTTGGCTTTGCCTGCAGACTAGAATTGATTTGGTGGAAAGACTGAGAGAAGATCTAACAGATTTCGTTTTGCTTTTTTGCATATATTATTAAGATAATTTTTATGGGAAGATCATTAACTTTGTAGCATCAATTCTTTCATCTTGTTTGCTTCTTTTCCATCTTGTCAACATCCTAATAATTGCCTACAGTACAATTCCATATTGCTAAGTCGCTTCAGTCGTGTCCGACCCTGTGTGACCCCATAGACGGCAGCCCACCAGGCTCCCCCGTCCCTGGGATTCTCCAGGCAAGAACACTGGAGTGGGTGGCCATTTCCTTCTCCATTGCATGAAAGTGATAAGGGAAAGTGAAGTCTCTCAGTCGTGTCCGACTCTTAGCGATGCCATGGACTGCAGCCCACCAGGCTCCTCTGTCCATGGGATTTTCCAGGCAAGAGTACTGGAGTGGGGTGCCATTGATCGTTAACTTTGTAGTATCAATTCTTTCATCTTGTTTGCTTCTTTTCCATCTTGTCAATTTTCTAATAATTGCCTACAGTACAATTCCTTATTAAACCTTAGAATACCTGTTTACTGCAGGTGACAGGAGGATAGAAGTGAAATTTTGAGTGTGGGAAAAGGCACAGTGGCCAGAAGACTCTAGTCGCCATAGAGGTCAACTTAACTGGAATCTTCAGGAAAAAAAAGGAATGATAGAAAGGGTTTTGTTTTCCTAGATTGACACGAAATGCTGAATCTGTTGTAAATCAGTTACAAATTGTTTTTCTGTTGTGAAATCAAGTGAAAATGCATAATTGAAACCATTCAGATGAATAAAAGTTTGAGGTAAGCTTTTGAAAATACTTTTTCAACAAGTTAATTAAGAGATAATCCCAATTTTGTCTTTCAGAACAGAAAAATAGAAAAAATTCACTTAGCACATTTTCCCTCTTTATTGAATTATTAAATTATATCCCTGTCTATGGGGTCGCACAGAGTCGGACACGACTGAAGCGACTTAGCAGCAACAGCAGCAGCTCAGCTGGTAAAGAATCCACCTGCAATGCAGGAGACCCCGGTTCCATTCCTGGATAGGGAAGATCCCCTGGAGGAAGGATAGGCTACCCACTCCATTATTCTTGGGCTTCCCTGGTGGCTCAGCTGGTGAAGAATCTGCCTGCAGTGTGGGAGACCTGGCTTCTATCCCTAGGTTGGGAAGATCCCCTGGAGAAGGGAAAGGCTACCCACTCCAGTATTCTGGCCTGGAGAATTCCTGGGTTACAAAGAGTTGCGCACCACTGAGCAACTTTCACTTCACCTTTAGAGTGTCAAATGTAGCAAATTTTGCTTTGCCTTTCAGTTACCTAATACAGTTGACTTCCTATCTCTGATTCTTTTAACTGTTTTAAAATGTCGTAAGTCTCAAGGAAATGATTATGAAATGTTGAAAAATCCACTTCATAATGCAGTTTATCAATAGAATCATGAGAGCATCGTATATATTTATTTTTAAATTGAACTTTCTGTTGTATTTTATGAATTTCTAAGTTGTGTGATTGTAAGCACCAATGCTTACATCACTAAGTTGCCCACTTAATCAGTAGGGAATTGTTTAATTGTATTTCGAGTTAATGAGAGAAATTGCCTTTTTATAAAAGCTTCTTTGTGTGTGTCTCTGTACTTACACGACTATTTTTTAAATGTTTTTAAGTACAGAAGGATTTTTGTACACTGATCAGAATACTGATCAGTTTTAGAGGTTGGGATTTTCTTCTGTTAATGGTAAGAAACTGCCATACAAGAATGAAATATACAAGCTTTCTCTTTATTCTGTTGTGAGAATGATAGCTTCTGAGTTTTCTCTCTCCCCTTATCAATATTCTATATTGTCTCTTAGAGTAGTTTTTTTTTTTTAACTTTTAAACTTGAATTCACCTGTTTTAAGAACAACCACTTGGTCCACTGTTTTATTTAATAGTTTTTCTTACCCTTATATTTACATGATATGCAAAATCTCCATATATTTTGTCTAGGTCTCTTTCTGGACTTCATTCATTTTTGTTGATCTATTTGTCTATATACCATACTGTTTTAATTATGTAACTTTATCCTATTTTCATATATATAATAACAAAACTCCTAATGTTCTCTCTCATTTGGATATTTTTGTATATCTTCTCTTCCAGGTGAATTTTAGAACGTTTTGTCAAATTACATGAAACACTCTCTTGGAATTTGGATTAAGAATGCACTTAATTTGTGAAGCAAATGACATCTTTGCAATATTAGTTCTTAGCCTTGGTCAGATACTTTATATACCTGATCTAACTTACTCCTTAAAACCACATAATGTGAGCATTGGTTGGCTTCATCTTAAGGATAATGAAACTGAAGCTGAAGCTCAGTGCTGCCAAGTAACTTTCCCAGTGCCAAATAGCTACTAAGTATTGAAATTAGGATTTGAAAACAGATCTGATTTTAAAGGTTGTACCATTTTCTTTGATTCAGGAGACCCCTAAAGGTGGGAAGAATTGTGTAAATAATATATTCTGTAGATGAGTATATCAGAGCAGCTGTGCTCTTAATTCAGTTAATGGTTTTGAATATCTTTT
Organism: Redunca redunca; assembly: GCA_006410935.1. Taxonomy (NCBI): domain Eukaryota; kingdom Metazoa; phylum Chordata; class Mammalia; order Artiodactyla; family Bovidae; genus Redunca; species Redunca redunca. The sequence goes on along the minus strand of SJYQ01006226.1, from coordinate 96,156 downwards.
CACTTTCCCAGCCCTTACATCTANTTCTAATATAATTTTTTCTATTTCTAATGTAATTATTTCTATGTCTAATGTAATTATTTTCTATTTCTCGTATGTCTTCACATGAAGACACTGAACCCAGAGATTTTAAATAACTTTCCACAGGTCACACAACATCAAAGAGAATAGTTGTTGTTCAAACCAGCATTTCTTGCATCTCCTGCATTGGCCGGTGATTCTGTAGCACTGGCCCATCTGGGAAGCCCTGTCATCCCACTAGAATTCTTCAATTCCTCTTCTTTCTCCCCATCTTCACCTTGCTTCATTCTCCCACCTTTTTCTGTCTACAAAACCCCAATCCCAGAGCCTTCATCCCTGCTTCCCTCTCCCATTGCAGTGACACAGAAACCAAAAACCTAGCGGTTTTAGTAATCACCAGGTGGGGGTCTAGATGTAAATATGTCTTCTTGATGCTGGAATTATAGTAGCAGAGGATGTCCCAAGTTGAAACTGAGGTCGTTGTCTAATATTTAAAAATGATGTTATAAAGAGCCTTCATTAGTCCACTTAGCCTGCCATAACAAAACACAACATGCTAGGTGGCTCTGGTCTCATTATCTCTTCTAATTAAGAATACCGGTCCTATTGGATTAGGGCCCCATCCTATGGCCTCACTTAACCTTAATTATAGGGCTTCCCTTATGGCTTAGCAGTAAAGAGACTCAGGTTCCATCCCTGATCAAGGAGGATCCCCTGGAGAAGGAAATGGCAACCCATTCCAGGATTCTTGCCTGGAAGATCCCACGGACAGAGGACTCTTGTGGGCTACAGTCCATGGGATCGCAGAAGAGTCAGGCATGACTTAGTGACTAAACCACAACAAACAAAATTACCTTTTAATAGGCCCTGTCTCCAAATACAATCACATTGAGAGTTAGGTCCTCAAAATATGGATTGAGGGGAACACATTTAGTCCATAACACTGCTTACAGGTTCTGTATTCCCACAGTGTTTATTATTAAATGTATCAAAAGATACATTTTGAGTTAAATAGTCCTTTTTAGCTAACCTGGGAATTTAACTGTTCATGGTAATCTTTATAATACTGTTCCCAACTGAAACAAAATCAGTTAAAAATTGGGGATTTACATACAAAATGTGATTTTTAAAACTTAAGAATTACTAATCCGTGAAGTAGAGGTAATGATCTATGAATAGCAACAGTGTAAAAAATAAAGTATAAGGGAACAAAATACAGCATATAAGCAATACAACTGATATTTTTTTCCGCTTTTTAATGTGTTGAATAATAATCTGGGTAATGAAATTATGGACTACTTGAATTTCCTCTTTGTACCCTTTGGTATGAAGAAAAGTATGTCATGTGAGTATGTGTGTGCCTGTGTATCACTTTTGTAATAGAAGAAATCGTTTAATTATAAATGATATAAATTAAAGGTTAATCTCTACATACAGTGTTCTAAGTTAATTTTCAACTTAGAGCTATTAATGTCCCTGTTTTTCCATACATTTTCCTCTTTAACATAAAGAGAATTGATGATTACAGCATTTCTTAAGAATGCCCCATCATGTCTTCAGAGTTATTTTCCCCAAGCTGCCGACCCCTATTCACATTTTGATGCACAGGTAATGACAGTTATGTCATAACTGCTGTCTCACTGACAAGGATTATATGAAACATCCCAAGTTTTGAAAAGTTAAAATATGAAAAAAAGATGTGTTCTTGAAGCAGTGAGATATGGTGCGATTGGCCTTCCCTGTCTATGGATTCCACACCCTTGGATTCAACCAACCTTAGGTCACAAATATTCAGGAAAAAAATTCCAGAAAGTTCCAAAAAGCAAAGGTTGAATTTGCTGCCCCCCAGTGCTATTTATATATAATTTACATGATACTAACATGTCATTTACATGAGCTATTTGTATATCATATTAGGTGTTATAAGTAGCCTAGAGATTATTTAAAGTATACGGGAGGCTACGCACAGGTTATATGCAGATACCGCACAATTTAACATAAAGGGCCTGAATACTCAAGGATTTTGGTATCCGCAAAGAGTCCCCTGTAACCAGTCCCCTGTGGATATGGAGGGAGGTCTGTACTTGCTTTTTTAAGCGTTTCCCCTTCTTTTTCCTCCCTACGAGCACTATTTATAATTTTTAGAATATAAAAACATACACACTGCCCCTACTTAGAATGATTTAACTTAGAATTTTTTGACTTTATTTTTTAGCTTTTCCCAGGCTAGCAGTGTGCAATATGATACTCTCTTGTGCTGTTGGACAGTGTCAGTGAGTCACAGGTCCTAGCCAGCCATGTGATCATGAGGGTAAACAACACAATTCTGTGCCCATAAACCCGTTCTGCTTTTCACTTTCAGTACTATACTGAGTAAATTACATGATTTTGTCAAGGCTCTTCGACTGAAGGGATCTGAAATGTATTTTAGGTAGCTCAAATAAGAGATGTTATTGTAGAGATCTCTGAATCCTCAGCTGGGCCTTGTATGCATATTTCAGTCCTTGGAAAATGAGGTCGCGGTGTTTCTCTGTTCATCTGTGGGGCCTCATGGTATCTTTCATCTCTGTGTTCTTGTCTTCTCAATCTCAGTTTATTTGTCTCTTCATATCTCATCTTGCATGTTGTCCAACTTGTTTTAACTACCTATCAGTTTCCAGGCCATCTCAATGTCAGTAAAGAATCCGCCTGCAATGCAGGAGACCCTGGTTCGTTCCTGGGTCGGGAGGATCCCCTGGAGAAGGGATAGGCTACCCACTCCAGCATTCTTGGGCTTCCCTTGTGGCTCAGCTGGTAAGGAATCCGCCTGCAATGCGGGAGACCTGGGTTTGACCCCTAGTTTGGAAAAATCTCCTGGAGAAGGGAAAGGCTACCCATTCCAGTATTCTGGCCTGGAGAATTCCATGGACTGTATAGTGTATGGGGTCCCAAAGAGTCGGACAAGACTGAGCGACTTTCACTTTCACTCAGTGTCTGTAAGTTTAAATTCTTTAGATAGGTAGTTAGCCAGCCAGCACTGTAATTAGCTCTTCCCAAAAGAAGTCATCCCCTTCTGTGGTATGTTGGGAGTTGGAGGCCAACTAGAAACAATAGGCATGTCTAATATATATAATTTAAATTATAATCTGTTTATCACTGTAGGGGTGGGAAGGGGGCATTCTGAGGGGAAAGAATTATGTAACGTATATGAAAATCTATTGTCAAATCACATTCTTTTAAAAGGAATAACATGATCAATGGTTAAAAGACTGTATTAGACTGTATATATTATTTTTTCTTCTACTAAAAATATGAGTGTAAAATTTTTTATCCACTTTTTTCAAATATTAGTCCCCAAAATAGTGCTTAGAAGGCAGTCTATATAATTAATTAATGTATTTTACCTTATCTTTTCAGTTAATAGTTTAATTCAGCCAGTATCCGATATGTAAGCTATTATGCTGACGACTATGAGTGATTTTAAAATAGTCATAGATTTAAAAAAAAAAGGAAAGGGATTGTGTAGGTCTGCATTCAAGGAGTTTATAACAGAAAACAAGGTAAGAAAGGTATACATATGAGTTGAGTTAGTATTTTGTAAGTTAAAAGAAGGTACCTTTTCCTCCTAGGATTTGACAGTGATAAATCCTATTCTCTAATGTATTTTCTAATCCTTAGGCCACTTGCCCCAGGTCTTTTTAGTTAAAACAATGGTTGTTTGGAATTTTAAAGAAAAAAGGATTGTCTTTGTTTGCTGATCTCTTTCCATCAAGTTATCACATTGATTGTTTTATGAGTCTTGTCACATTAGCAATATTATAAACTGGTAGATCTCCTTTTCTTTTAACTTATAACTGTGTGTGACATTCAGCATGTGCCCTAAATAAAGTTAGAAATTTAAAAGATTTAACAGCTCTTCTGCAAACCTCTTCCAGTTTAACCTGTACTACTTGCCCTTTGAATGCTTTTGTTTCCCACTTTTCCTGTTTTGACTACTAATAAATTATATTAGCCTGTTAGGCTTAGTGTTCCTGTCAGGCCTGTTAAAGAATCATATAGTTTCTGCCAGTATGGTGGTTCTCCCTGAGTTCAGAGTGAACAAGCAGACAGTCCCTGAGTGTGAGTCCTAGGACTTCATCCTTAATAACCATTTTGACTTTGGTGTGTATTAAGTAAATGCTAACTTAATAAATGGCATCAGTATAACCAGTCTCTTTTTATTGCTATGTATATCCCAGAGTGGTGTTATATGCATTTGTAAAATGTTATTTTCATAAGTATATCAAAGCAGATATTCATTTATGTGATATGTGGTGAATGCATCTATATCCATTCCTGACAATGTAAACACTAGTTTTAGAAATATTAGGGGCTGCAAGAAATTTGCATGTGTTCATCTTTTGTGACCTTGTACAGAATTCTTTTGTAATATTTTGTGAATGTATTCAAAAAAGGGAGTAGTATACAAACGTGTGTAAAGTGAATGTAAAACTATTCATGGCATTACCTCCCTGTGTATCTTTTTTTTTTCCTCAAGAGGTTTACTTTTATTTTTTTTATTTTTTATTTTTTTTACTTTACAATATTATATTGGTTTTGCCTCAGCATGAATCCGCCACAGGTGTACACATGTTCCCAATCCTGAACCCCTCTCCCTCCTCCCCACCCATCCCATCCCTCTGGGTCATCCCATTGCACCAGCCCCAAGCATCCTGTATCCTGCATCGAACCTAGACTGGCGATTCATTTCTTACATGATATTATACATGTTTCAATGCCATTCTCCCAAATCATCCCACCTTCTCCCTCTCCCATAGAGTCCAAAAGACTGTTCTATACATCTGTGTCTTTTTTGCTGTCTCGCATACAGGGTTATTGTTACCAACTTTCTAAATTCCATATATATGCGTTAGTATATTGGTGTTTTTCTTTCTGGCTTACTTCACTCTGTATAATCGGCTCCAGTTTCATCCACCTCATTACAACTGATTCAAATGTATTCTTTTTAATGACTGAGTAATACTCCATTGTGTATATGTAACATAGCTTTCTTATCCATTCATCTGCTGATAGACATCTAGGTTGCTTCCATGTCCTGGCTGTTATAAACAGTGCTGCGATGAACATTGGGGTACACGTGTCTCTTTCAATTCTGGTTTCCTCAGTGTGTATGCCCAGCAGAGGGATTGCTGGGTCATAAGGCAGTTCTATTTGCAGTTTTTTAAGGAATCTCCACACTGTTCTCTATAGTGGCTGTACTAGTTGGCATTCCCACCAACAGTATAAGAGGGTTCCCTTTTCTCCACACCCTCTCCAGCATTTATTGCTTGTAGACTTTTGGATCACAGCCATTCTGACTGGTGTGAAATGGTACTTCATTGTGGTTTTGATTTGCATTTCTCTGATAATGAGTGATGTTGAGCATCTTTTCATGTGTTTGTTAGCCATCTGGATGTCTTCTTTGGAGAAATGTCTATTTAGTTCTTTGGCCTGTTTTTTTGATTGGGTCTTTATTTTTCTGGAATTGAGCTGCAGGAGTTGCTTGTATATTTTTGAGATTAGTTGTTTATCAGTTGCTTCATTTGCTATTATTTTCTCTCATTCTGAACACTGTCTTTTCACCTTGCTTATATTTTCCTTTGTTGTGCAGAAGCTTTTAATTTTAATTAGGTTCCATTTGTTTATATTTGCTTTTATTTCTAGTATTCTGGGAGGTGGGTCATAGAGGATCCTGCTGTGATTTATGTTGGAGAGTGTTTTGCCTGTGTTCTCCTCTAGGAGTTTTATGGTTTCTGGTCTTATGTTTAGATCTTTAATCCATGTTGAGTTTATTTTTGTGTATGGTGTTAGAAAGTGTTCTAGTTTCATTCTCTCCCTGTGTATCTTAAGCTTTTGAGTTGGTACCAAAAAATGGTTGTATTTTACCTGTCTGTAGTCAGCATCCGGCATGCATGTCTCCCACATTAGTAATTTTCTGTTAGACTTAGATCTTTATAGATTTAGTCATACCCAGTGTAAGTAACCCAAGTGTATACTAGTCTATGAATTAGCATAAATATAAAACAAATTTTCCAGTTACTGACAAAAATCCCCAAAGCTGATCATAAAATCTAGTTGAATAAAAGGAGCCTTGTAGAGGGGTCAGAGCAACTGGGAGATTGGGATTGACACCTGTACAGTACTGATACTATGTATAAAATAGGTAACTAGTGAGAACCTACTGTGTAGCCCAGGGAACTCTACTTAATGCACTCTGGTGACCTGAATGGGAGGGAAGTCCAAAAGGAAGGGGATATGTGGATAAGTATGACTGATTTATTTTGCTATACAGTAGAAACTAGCACGACACTGTAAAGCAACTATACTCCAATAGAAATTAATTTAAAAACAGTAAGTTGAAAACAACCTGGAAGAAAAAAGGAGCCTTGTAATTAATCTGATGAATTTATGTGCATTCTGTATGTGTGAATGGTCCTCACAGCCAGACAGCTGCAGCATTTCTCTCCTTCCTGTTTATGCTGGTACTATTTTCTTTCTCTTCATTCCTCCCCTTCCTTTGTATTACTGTTGTTTATATGTGTTGTGCATTGCTATTGTCTGCTATTATTTTTCCTCTTCTGTTGCTCCTCTACTGTAATAGTCATTGGCAGAAGTTATGGGAAAAGCAAAGGAGGGAATAAGTGAGAAATAATGAGAAGCTAGGAGGAAAATGAGCTATAATAGAACCTTCATAACATGTCTTCCATCCTATTTTAATAGATTCATAGGCATAGGGATTATGCTCTACCTATTCTTAATTACTTACTTAGATTCTTTTTCCCACTTTCGTTGATTCTTTTTCTCAAGAGTCCCTAATAGTCTCACCATTTTTCCAGGCCCTGCAACTGCTCTTCATTTCTTGGTTTCAAATATAGGCTTGATGTCCTTTTACTATATCCCAGTCTCATATTTTTATTTTCCTCAATTATGATTCTAAACGATTAGGAGCACTTACTTGGGTTTTCCCTGTTATGATGTGATGGATATCTAACTAGGCATTGTCAATATTTACCTTACTCACTTTCTTTTTCTTTGTTCTCTTTCTAACTACTCACACTCCATTTGGATTGAAAGACTTGTTTTATTGACATCAATTATTATTATTATGCTCATACTGCTAGGACTCACCTGTTACTCTGATTCTTAAGGTGACTTGCATATATATCTTAGACTCACGTATGTGCTGATATTTTACCAGGTAACTCTCCAAGGACAACTTTATTTGAGTAAGGGAAAGGTACCTGTTGGTAATACATTGCATGCTGCTAAGTCGCTTCAGTCATGTCCAACTCTGTGCGACCCCATAGACGGCAGCCCACCAGGCTCTCCCACCTCTGGGATTCTCCAGGCAAGAACACTGGAGTGGGTTGCCATTTCCTTCTCCAATGCATGAAAGTGAAAAGTCAAAGTGAAGTTGCTCAGTCGTGTCCGACCCTCAGCGACCCCATGGACTACAGCCTACCAGGTTTCTCCATCCATGGGATTTTCCAGGCAAGAGTACTGGAGTGGGGTGCCATTGCCTTCTCCATACATTGCATACAGCTGCTTAAAAATTTGTCATATCCCATGGAAAGTTAGAACATTCATCAATAAGACTGATTTCAGAAACAGAATTTCACCCTTTTATCCTGTTTCCTATTGTATAGAGGAGAGCCAAGCCAGGCATGTTCCAAGCAGAAATATTCTTTCTTACTGTTGAATAAAATTAAAATTGTATTTCATTATCTTTTGTTTATATGTTTGGTTTTGTAGGGTTAAAAACGTATCAGAGGTAGTTGGTATTTAATAGGTCTCATTGTAATACTAAAAAATCCTTTAGTCTCAAAAGTAGTGTTTGTAGCATATGCCCTGAGAAAACCACAATTCTAAAATACACATATACTCCAGTGTTCACTGCAGCTCTATTTATACTAGCCAGGAGATGGAAGCAACCTAAATGCCCATAGACAGATAAATGGATAAAGAAGTTGTGTTACATGTATACAATGAAAATTACTTAGCCATAAAAAGGAATGAGAGAATGAATTTGAGTCAGTTCTAGTGAAGTAGATTATCTTAGAGCCTTTTATACAGAGTGAATAAGTCAGAAAGAGAAAAACAAATATCATATATTAAGACATATATAGAGAATTTAGAAAAATGGTACCAGTGAACCTGTTTGCAGGGCAGCAGTGAGAGACACAGACATCAAGAAAAGACTTGTGGACTCGGCGGGGGAAGGAACGGGTGGGCTGAACTGAGAGGGTAGCATGAAGCATAGATATGACCTTATGTAAAAGAGAGAGCCAGTTGGAATTTGCCCTATAGCACAGGGAGCTCAACCTGGTGCTCTGTGATGACCTAGAGGAGTGGGGTGGGGTTGGAGGTTTAATAGCAGGGTGATATATGTATACCTATGGCTGATTCATATTGATCTATGGTAGAAACCAGCACAACATTGTAAAGCAATTATCCTTCAATTAAAAAAATTTTAGAAAGTGAAAAAATAATATGTAGTGCACATCTATAATAGATAAACAGGAATATTACTGTCTAGTCCCTGCATATATACATTTTCCTTCTGTTTTTCTCCCCAAGCTTTTGAGTCTTTAACTTTTAGCCTCTTTTCATTACATCAAGAAATTCTTTTGGTAATGTATTAAAGCCATACTACATAAAGCATTATGATATTCTTAAGTATTGGTAGAATCCACATGATAATTATTTTGTCAGTGTGTTTGCTTTCTGTTTTTCTTCCCAGCCCTTTCATTGTTTCACTTTTACTGTAATTTCAGATCCTCTTTTCCTTAGTCACATAAACTGAAAATTATCATTATGAAAGACACATGTTGCTATAATGATACAGTTTACCTTCATCTTCACTTAAAGTATTTATTAAGAATTTGCTATATGATGACCCTAATTAGGGTGCTGTAAAAATGAAGTACATACCACATCTTTCATAGACCCGTTATTCTAGCATACAGAAATGTGTGTCTAAGAATAGACAGTAATACTAAGACTGTTTAGAAATATAGACAAAAATAAGTAATGAAACTGTTGTTATGGTTTTAACAGTTACATTATTATTAAAGAGGAAGGAGAGCTTTAAAATTGCCTGTCACATGGTAAGTGATCAGTGTATATGGATGAATGGAATAAGTTTAGTTGGTTAATGATTGAAGGGAAATTGTAGGGATTGCAGTTAACAAAGACCAGGAGAAAAATCACTAAGCACAGTTAAAATTAATAAGGGACTAAAGAACCAAATTCCATCATAGTTTTTTGTAAGGAAGAAGTATCATTTGTTAAGGACCTACTCAGTGTAGACATTGTTTTAGGTTTATCACATTTTGGATTCATTTTTCACAAAAACCCTGTAACATACACATTATCCTTATTTTACATATAAAGAAATTAAAGTTCAAATAAATAAATTGCCCAAGGTCTTAGCTAGTGAATAGTCTAGCCCAGATTTTTGAACCTCATAGGCTTATACCATGTGCTTTTTATACATATACAGTTGTCTCTATATCCTTTGGGTGTTGGATTTGTTTCCAAGATCCCAAAGATAACAAAATCTATGGATGCTAAAATCCCTCGTATAATAATGGCATGGTATAGTTGGCAGAGTACATCATGTGAAATGCCAGGCTGGATGAAACACAAGCTGGAATTAAGATTGCCAGGAAAAATATCAATAATATGAGATATACAGATGATATCACTCTTATGGCAGAAAGCAAAGAGGAGCTAAAGAGCCTCTTGATGAAAGTGAAAGAGGAGAGTGAAAAAGCTGGCTTAAAACAACATTCAAAAAATGAAGTTCATGGCCTCCAGCCCCGTCACTTCATGGCAAATAGATGGGGAAACAGTGACAGACTTTATTTCTTGGGCTCCAAAATCACTGCAGGTGGTGACTGCAGCCATGAAATTAAAAGATACCTGCTCCTTGGAAGAAAAGCTATGACCAACCCAGACAACATTACATTACATTACAGAGACATCTAGTCAAAGCTATGGTTTCTCCAGTAGTCATGTATGGATGTGAGAGTTGGACCATAAGGAAGGCTGATTACTGAAGAATTGATGCTTTTGAACATTGGACTGCAAGGAGATCAAACATTCAGTCCTAAAGGAAACTGGTCCTGAATATTCACTGGAAGGACTCCTGTTGAAGCTGAAGCTCCAATATTTTGGCCACCTGATGTGAAGAGCTGACTCATTGGAAAAGACCCTGATGCTGGAAAAGATTGAAGGCGGGAAGAGAAGGGGACGACAGAGGATGAGATGGTTGGATGGCATCACCAACTTCATGGACATGAGTTTAAGCAAGCTCCAGGAGATGGTGAAGGACGGAAGCCTGGCGTGCTGCAGTCCATGGGGTTGCAAAGAGTCGGACATGACTGAGCGACTGAACAACAACAGCGTTGGCCTGCCCTGTCTGCATTCCACATCTGCGCAGTCAGCCAACCTGGGTCCATCGGTTGGTTGAATCCCCAGATGTGGAAACTTCAGATACAGAGGGCCAACTTTATTTAGACGAACAACAGCTGTGATCGATATTATTAAACATTTAAGCATCTGTTAGAGCCAGATTACTTTCTCGGTATGTTGCATGGTTTTCTTTAGTTCGACAATTTTCTTAAAAGAAAATTCATCCACATATGCTTTTAGGGTGCAACAACATATAATAAATCCAGTTTACAATTCTGACTGATAACTAAAGGCGTGTATTTGCTAGCGAGGCTGTGTTCTAATTACCCATAAATAATTCAAGTGATCTCTAGAGCCTGTTGCAATCATCCTTTTGTCTAATGTTGATAAAGGAGTTATATATTGATCTAACTGTTATGTCATGAAAAGTAGTCATTGGCATTTATCATCATGTTTTATATATATATATATATTTGGAGTAATTTAGGAGTAATCTTGAGAAGTAACAATAAAGGGATAGAGAACAACATTACTAGAAATTATAATAACACATAGTAAACTCAAGTTTTTATTTCATATTTTCCTGAAATAGGTCATGTCCTTTGAAAGTAACTAGTTGCTCATTGACTTTTATGTGTGGTCCTGGAACTATCCATTTTTAAAATAAAGATCCCAGATTTCATATGCCTCTTTAATAGTAGCTTCTAGCATATCATTACTTCTGGCTTTTATCTTGCACTTGTATCAGTCAAATGCAACAACATTACAAACATTGACATTCATAATCTAGTTTTAAAAAAAGCAACCATTCTCTTTCCTTCATAATTGTCAAACATTTTCAATTTTATGTTTTTAAACACCAGTTAGAATGAAGGCCAATAAAATTTTAATTTCTTCATCACCACTTCCTGTTTCCTTTGTGTATATATCTGCATTAAGCATTTGTACACTTACAGATTATATTACGTAACTTTCAGTGCACAAACATCATAAAGGATGAAAGAACACTGTCATACATCCTGTTAGCCAAACGGGATGTTCCAGATTATTCTTGCAAAATACCCTGTGATGAAGTCCTCCATGTTGAATGACAAACTGGGTAGGAATGCCACATTTGCTTTTTATTCTTAAAAGTGCATTGTTCCCTCAATGATTTTTGAGTTTGATAAAATATATCTGTGTGAATCATCTGAAATTTCATAGCCTGAGACTTTGCTTATAAAATGAATTTCACCATCACTATGGTCTATAATACTATTAGTCTCTTTACATTTATTTTCTGAGTTGTCTGATAATTGTGAAACTCTTCTGTCAAGTTTCCCCTTTTTGCCTGTATGGGTAGAAAATGAAAAATTTAGAACTCTCAACTGTGTTTAATGAAAACCACCAAAAACAACAAACCCTGAAAAATAATGTCTCTATGCTTCTCGTATATTTACTTGCAAAGACATAATACTATGGGCAACACAGTAAGAAAACTGAAGAATGATGTAATAGTGATAATTTATTTCACTACTAGATCATCTTTTTAGATGATTCCATTCCATTTCCATATAATTTTAAAAATAATTGATTAGTAATGATTAAATAATTCACAGGATGATAAAATAACAAAATATAGGAAAAATAAGATCCCTAAGATACCATAAAATATCTTCAATTTATAGAAATCGCCATAATGTATCTTCAATTTGTGAAAGATTCAAATAGATCCATACAGAAATTTCAAAATAGGGTGAATTTTATTCTGATTAAAAAAAAGTAAGTTTGAGACTTCCCTGGTTGTCCAGTGGCTAAGACTGCGCTCCCAACGCAGGGGGCCTGGGTTTGATCCCTGGTCAGGGAACTAGAGCCTGCATGCTGCCACTAAGACCCTGTGCAGACAAATAAATTATTTTTAAAAATGTGAATCTGTTTTTGTTCCTTGGAAGATTCCTAAGAAGGAATAAGATTTGAAATGTCAATTCCTATAATAAAGTTGCTCAAAGAAAAAAACTCAAAAACTAAAATGAGTCTTAATAGTCTTTGTGGTATACCAAGGGTTAATATAACCACATTCCTTAATTTTATTTCATAACCAAACCTGAACTAGTTTGTTTCCTTTCCTGTCTCAGGTGAAAAAGTTAAAACTTGTTTGTATTTCCTTCTCCAATTTCAGGCAGAAGGTTAGCCATTGTAATTCATTCCAAGATAATGTCTTGGCCAAATGACAAACACACCTTAAATATCAAAGCATATCTTAATATATTACAGGTTCATTTCTCTTTGCCCAATCCAGTGGAATTTTTGCACTTTTAAAAACTAGCTTGGGAAAGTGTAAGAATAGATGTATTAAATAAAAAAAATCGTGTAGGGGTTTCCCTAGCAGTCTGGTAGTTAAGACTCTGCAGTTCCACTGCAAGCGGTCTGGGTTTGATCCCTGGTGGGTGAACTAAGATTCTATAAGCCACACAGCATGAACTAAAGAAGTAAAAAAAATAGTAATTTCTAGGAATCAAGTATAAAGTATATGATAAAAATTTGACCTTAGGGACATCACAATAGTTCATTTTGTTAGAAATAACTAAAATACTAAAAATGTTTCAGTTTTTCACATAAGAAAAGCATGGCTGTCATGTACATACCATTGTAGCAAGCATTTCACAGTGAAGCGATACTGTATGTATCATGATCTGAGAAAATTATCAAAAACCAACAAGAATTCAAGGGAATCAATAAACAGCATGGGATAATGCTTACTTTTGCCTCAATCAGACGTGTTAAAAGATGTATGAAGTAAATACTGGTGAATTTCAGAGGCAAAGCCCTTCTCTTTGCTTCTTTCTAGAGATTATTGGTAGTTTGGTTTGGTTTTTTTTTGTTGGTACTTTTTTATGGAATAAGAACCCAGACTATTTTGTGAGTAAGATGAGTATAATACTTGCTATTTCAGATGGTAAACATCTTAGATGTGTGTGTGTGTGCTCAGTCGCCCAGTCGTATCCAACTCTGTGACCCCATGGACTGTGGCCTGCCAGACTCCACTGTCCATGAAATTTTCCAGGCAAGAATACTGGAGTGGGTTACCATTTTCTTCTCCAGGGGATCTTCCTGACCTAGGGATCGAACCTGCATCTCATGTCTCCTGCATTGACAGGCAGATTCTTTACCACTGCATCACCTGGGAAACCCAGTTAAACAGGCACATAATTCAAATCTATTTGTAAGTCATAGTCTTGGGGGGAAAGTTGGGAATTTTTGAAGCCTTGGAAGCATTTTTTCTCTTTCTCAAAAGGGGATATTTTGGAAAAAGAGGAAAAAGTAAATGCAGTGGAAGGGTGGGAGGGGATAAGGAAGACAGCTGTGCTGCATATCAGAAACAGAGGACAACTTCAGTTAGTTCTTTAAAAGAGCAGAGGAACAGGAAGCAGGAGTAGAGAGAGAAGTGTTCACAGAGAATATAGGAACCTGGTCTCGATCTGTCCTTTAAAGGAAGGTATGTGTCCAGGCACATCATAACCAAACTATTGAAACCAAGATTAGGAGGAAAAACTTGAAAGTCAGAAAGAAATAACATATCATATATAAGGAACAACAAGTTGAATGATTATGGTCTTAACAGATATAATGGAGACTAGAAAACAGTGAAGCAACATCTGAAATTCACTGAAAGAAAATGAACTCAGTTCTGTATCTAATGAAAGTATCTTTCAAGAATAGAGGTAAAATAAATCTACTGGCATCTTAGGCAGTATTTATACATTTGGCATACCGATTTAAAATGTGGGCTCCGGAGACAGAATCTGGAATTGAGTTCAGGCTTGGACACCTTCTTCTTATATATCTCACTGTCATATACTCTGTTCGGATAATATATAAATTAGTGAATAAACATGAAGAATAAATTAGAGAATGCTTCTTAAGCAGGTGCCTAGCATATGGTAAGTTGTTAGAACACGTTAGCTATCATATATTCGTATGTTTTTAGAAAATGTAGCTAACCTTATGGAATTTCATATTTTCTCTTTTCATCTGTTCTATTTTTTCCCTTAACTTTACTGAATTTGGCTATCCTTGAAAACGGAAGAAACCACTGACAGTGTTGTGAAAGAGAAGTCATTTTTGCTGCTACTTTGACCTGTACAAAGACCATGCTTAGGAAACTCATTTTCATAAAAAAAAAAATTTTTTTATGAATAATACTTTCCCTTTATTTTCTGCATTGCTTTAGGGAGAAATATAGGGCTTTTTATTTTGATAATTGATTTTACTATGATTATTGAAGAAATTGCCCTTCAGATTACTAGGAAGATCTGCAGTTGATCCCCAAATGTATTTTTATTTGTATAGTGTTTCTAACATTTCAGGATACTCTTTAAAATTTCCTAGTTTTTAGAAAAGTCTGAATGAACATCATATTTTCATAGTTTTATTTTAGTTTCTTTGTCATTATTTTGTATTCTTCATTTGAAGACTTCCTAGGCTTTTAGAGAGTTTTCAAGACTGCAATATCATTTAAAGTATTACAGCAAATATATGATATTTAATATATTATAACTATTATCATCAATCATACCATTTTGATGTTACTTCCATATTAGTCTGCAAAACAACTACTCTTCCTTTTTTAAAATTTCACCAATTTTCTATTTCACCTTTTTTGTGTTTATAGTGTTAAGTGTGACACCTTTGAAGCCAAATCTGAAATAGTATCAAATCTCTATAACTTTAAGGTACTTACTAAATCTGCGCCTTGGTTTCCTCATCTCTTATGTAATGCATGTTAAACACTGTAAGATCAAAACACTTTTACAGTTATTGCATTTAAAAAGATTTAACAAGCTGTTACCATTAATTTTATTCCTTTCTGTTTATTAATCTGCTCATCATTCATTCATTCAACATGCATTTATTAAATAACAGGCTCAATGACCTATCACTGTACCCAGATTCTGCCCTCTTGAATTTTATTTTGGTTATTTTGTTGATCAAGTTATTAGTATCTTTACAATTTTCACCTTAATTCCAATGAAAACAATTGGGGAATTCCCAGGCTGTTAGGCTTGGAGACCTAATATCCCACAAGCTGCATCAGTTCAGTTGCTCAGTTTTGTCCAACTATTTGCAACCCCATGGACTACAGCATGCCAGGTTTTCCTGTCCATCACCAATTCCCTGAGCTTGCTCAAACTCATGTCCATCAAATCAGTGATGCCATGCAGCCTTCTCATCCTCTGTCGCCCCCTTCTCCTCCACCTTCAATCTTTCCCAGCATCAGGATCTTCTCCAATGAGTCAGTTCTTCCCATCAGTTGGCCAGAGTACTGGAGTTTCAGCTTCAGCATCAGTCCTTCCAACGAATAATCAGGACCAATTTCCTTTAGGATGGACTGGTTGGATCTCCTTGCAGTCCAACGGACTCTCAAGAGTCTTTCCCAACACCACATTTCAAAAGCATCAATTCTTCAGCGCTCGGCTTTCTTTATAGTCCAACTCTCACCTCCATGACTACTGGAAAAACCATAGCTTTGGTTAGATGGACATGTTGGCAAAGTAATTTCTCTGCTTTTTAATATACTGTCTAGGACGGAGGAGCCTGGTAGGCTGCCATCCATGGGGTCGCTAGTCACAACTGAGTGACTTCACTTTCACTTCTCACTTTCATGCATTGGAGAAGGAAATGGCAACCACTCCAGTGTTCTTGCCTGGAGAATCCCAGGGACGGGGGAACCTGGTGGGCTGCCGTCTATGGGGTCACACAGAGTCGGACATGACTGAAGTGACTTAGCAGCAGCAGGTTGGTCATAGCTTTTCTTCCAAGGAGTGTCTTTTAATTTTATGGCTACAGTCAACATCTGCAGTGATTTTGGAGACCAGGATATAAAGTTTGTCACTTTTTCCGTTGTTTCCCCATCTATTTGCCATGAAGGGATGGGGCTGGAGGCCATGAACTTCGCTTTTTGAATGTTGTTTTAAACCAGCTTTTTGACCCTCCTCTTTCACTTTCATCAAGAGACTTTTTAGTTCTTCTTCACTTTCTGCTATAAGGATGGTGACATCTGCATATCTGAGGTTATTGATATTTCTCCTGGCAATCATGATTCCAGCTTGTGCTTCATCCATGCCCACATTTCACATGATGTACTCTGCATATTAAGTTAAATGAGCAGGGTGACAATATATGATCTTGATGTGCTCTTTTCCCGATTTGGAACCAGTCTGTTGTTCCATATTCAGTTCTGATTGTTGCTTCCTGACCTGCACAGACTTCTCAGGTAGCAGCTCAGGTGGTCTGGTATTCCCATCTTATAAGAATTTTCCAGTTTGTTGTGATCCATACAATCAAAGGCATTGGCATAGTCAATAAAACAGAAATAGATGTTTTTCTGGAACTGTCTTGCCTTTTCCATGATCCAGCAGATGTTGGCAATTTGATCTCTGGTTCCTCTGCCTTTTCTAAATCAGCTTGAACATCTGTGAGTTCATGGTTAACATACTGTTAAAGCCTAACTTGCAGAATTTTGACCATTACTTTGCTAGCGTGTGAGATGAGTGCAATTGTGCGGTAGTTTGATCATTCTTTGGCATTACCTTTCTTTGGGATTGGAATGAAAACTGACATTTTCCTGTGGCCACTGCTGAGTTTTCCAAATTTGCTGGCATATTTGGTGCAGCACTTTCATAGCATCATCTTTTAGCATTTGAAATAGCTCAACTGGAATTCCATCACCTCCACTAGCTTTGTTCACAGTGATGCATCCTAAGACCCACTTGACTTCACATTCCAGGTTGTCTGGTTCTAGGTGGGTGATCGCACCATCATGGTTATCTGGGTCATGAAGATCTTTTTTGTATAGTCCTTCTGTATTCTTACAACCTTTTCTTAATATCTTTTGCTTCTTTTAGTACCATACCATTTCTGTCCCTTTTTGTGTCCATCTTTGCATGGGCACAATCTTCCCTTGGTATCTCTAATTTTCTTGAAGAGATCTCTAGTCTTTCCCATTCTATTGTTTTCCTCTATTTCTTTGCATTAGTCACTGATGAAAGCTCTCCCTGCTATTGTTTCAATTCAGTTCAGTTCAGTTCCCTTGCTGATTCCTGTCTGACTCTTTGTGACTCCATGGACTGCACCACTCCAGGCCTCCCTGTCCATCACCAATTGGTGGAGTTTACCCAAACTCACGTCCATTGAGTCAGTGAGGCCATCCAACCATCTCATCTTCTGTCGTCCCCTTCTCCTCCTGCCTTCAATCTTTCCCACCATCAGCATCTTTTCAAATGACTCAGCACTTCGCATCAGGTGACCAAAGTGTTGCAGTTTCAGCTTCAACATCAGTCCTTCTAATGAACACTCAGTACTTCTAATGAACACTCAGTACTGATCACCTTTAGGATGGACTTGTTGGATCTCCTTGCAGTCCAATGGACTCTCAAGAGTCTTCTCCAACACCACGGTTCAAAAGCATCAAGTCCTCGGCACTCAGCTTTCTTTATAGTCCAACTCTCACACCCATATGTGACTACTGGAAAAACCATAGCCTTGACTAGACATATCTTTATTGGTGAAGTAACATCTCTGCTTTTTAATATGCTGTCTGGGTTGGTTATAACTTTCCTGCCAAGGAGTAAGCGTCTTTTAATTTCATGGCTGCAGTCACCATCTGCAGTGATTTTGGAGTGCTCAAAAATAAAGTCTGACACTGTTTCCACTGTTTCCCCATCTGTTTGCTATGAAGTTATTGGGTCAGAAGCCATGATCTTAGTGTTCTGAATGTTGAGCTTTAAGCCAACTTTTTCACTCTCCTCTTTCACTTTCATAAAGAGGCTCTTTAGTTCTTCACTTTCTGCCATAAGGGTGGTGTCATCTGCATATCTGTGGTTATTGATATTTCTCCCAGAAATCTTGATTCCAACTTGTGCTTCATCCAGCCCAGCATTTCTCATGATGTACTCTGCATATACATTAAATAAGCAGGATGACACTACAGCCTTGACGTACTTCTTTTCCTATTTGGAACCCGTCTGTTGTTCCATGTCTGGTTCTAACTGTTGCTTCCTGACCTGCATACAGGTTTCTCAAGAGGCAGGTCAGGTGGTCTGGTAATCCCATCTCTTTCAGAATTTTCCACAGTTTATTGTGATCCTCAAAGAGTTATCTGCATTCAAATGTGTATGTGTTTCCTTATCTCCTTTGCCTTTCACTTCTTTTCACAGCTATTTGTAAGGCCTCCTCAGACAACCATTTTGCCATTTTACATTTCTGTGTCTTGGGGATGGTCTTGACCACTGCCTCCTGTACAGTGTCACGAACCTCCATCCATAGTTCTTTAGGCACTCTAACAAATTAATGCTTTGAATCTATTTGTGGCCTCCACTGTATAATCATAAGGGATTTGATTTAGGTCATACTTGAATGGCCTAGTGGTTTTCCCTAATTTCTTCAATATATATCTGAATTTGGCAATAAGGATTTCATGATCTGAGTGAGCCACAGTCAGCTCCCGGTCTTGGTTTTGCTGATGGTAAAAAGCGTCTCCATCTTTGGCTGCAAAGAATATAATCAGTCTTATTTCTGCATTGACCATCTGGTGATATCCATGTATAGAGTCATCTCTTGTATTGTTGGAAGAGGGTGTTTGCTATGACCAGTGCATTCTCTTGTCAAAACTCTGTTAGCCTTTGCCTTGCTTCATTCTGTACTCCAAGGCCAAATTTGCCTGTTACTCCAGGTATTTGTTGACTTCCTACTTTTGCATTTCAGTCCCCTATAATGAAGAGGACACCTTTTTTGGGTGTTAGTTCTAGAAGGTCTTGTAGGTCTTCATAGAACCGTACAACTTCAGCTTCTTCAGCATTACTGGTCAGGGCATAGACTTGGATTACTGTGATATTGAATGGTTTGCCTTGGAAACGAACGGAGACCATTCTGTCATTTTTGAGATTGCACCCAAGAACTGCATTTTGGACTCTTGTTGACTATGATGGCTACTCATTTCTTCTATGGAACTCTTGCCCACAGAAGTAGATATAATGGTCATCTGAGTTAAATTCACCCATTCCAGTCCATTTTAGTTCACTGATTCCTAAAATGTTGATGTTCACTCTTCCCATCTCCTGTGAGGCCACTTATAATTTACCCTGGTTCACTGACCTAACATTCAGTTTCCTATGCAATATTGTTCTTAATTTCCATCACCAGTCACATCCACAACTGGACATTGTTTTTGCTTTGGCTCCATGGGGTGCGTAGGGTGGTCAAAAAAAGAAAAAAAAAACGGTAATAATCTTCATTATACAGCTGTTTTAAAGCACCATGCTCAAAATGTGGCCTGTGGACCAGTACTAATCATTAACAAGATAATTACTGAATTTGCGAGTAAAGTCTCCTCTCTCTATATATATAGAGAGAGAGATATATATGAAGTAAAGTTGCTCAGTCGTGTCCAACTCTTTTCGACCCCATGGGCTGTAGCCTACCAGGCTCCTCTGTCCATGGGATTTTCCAGGCAATAGTACTGGAGTGGATTGCCATTTCCTTCTCCAGGGGATTTTCCCGACCCAGGAATTGAACCCAGGTCTCCCGCATTGTAGACAGACGCTTTACCGTCTGAGCCACCAGGAGGGCCTCTCTCTCTATATATATATACATATATTTACACACATGACCAGTCATACATATATATGTATGTATTAAAGTGCAGTGAAAGTCACTCAGTGTGTCCAACTCTTTGCGACCCCATGGATTATACAATTCCATGGAATTCTCCAGGCCTGAATACTGCAGTGAGTAGCTGTTCCCTACTCTAGGGGATCTTCCCAACCCAGGGATCGAACCCACATCTCCTGCATTGTGGGCAGATTCTTTACCACCTGAACCACAAAGAAAGCCGAAGAATACTGAAGTGGGTAGCCTAGCTCTTCTCTAGCGGATCTTCCCAACCCAGGAATCAAACAGGGGTCTCCTGTGTTGTAGGCAGATTCCTTATGAAAACTGAGTTATAAGGGAAGCTCTACATATTTAAAAGCTATGTATATTCACTATCTCCAAGTTTCTGTGCATCAAGAATCTTGGCTAGGCTTAATTGAGCACCTTTGGCTTGTGAGGTTGCAGTCAAACTCTCGTCCAGGACTGCAGTCTTGTCTGGAGACTTGACGGAGGAGGATCTAGTTCTACATTCACAAACGTGGAGCTCCACTCAGGACTGCCTCACACGGCAGCCGGCTTCCCCAGAGTGAGTAATCCAAGTGATAATGAGAGTATTAGAGATGGAAGTCACATTCATTTATAACCCATTTTTGGATATAACATTTTATCACTTCTGCTTCTGCTATATATTTTTTGTAAGAAGAGAGTCACTTTATTATACATTATGGTATTGCTTGTTGTTCCTTTTTCTTAGTTTTCCTAGCATCTATGATGTATTATTAAAGTTTATTTTAGTAGTATTAGGAAATGCATATTTCATTTGTAAATGAAATTTTGTTTCTTATTGTACTTGGCAGTATAAAAATTAGTGCTTCACATGCTGGAAACTACTGCCAAATTTGCTCAGTCTTCATAATTCAATACCATGTGCAGATTTAATAACAGGGTTAGTTCCAATAGTCATGTATGGATGCGAGAGCTGGACTTTGGTGTTGGAGAAGACTCTTGAGAGTCCCTTGGACTGCAAGGAGATCCAACCAGTCCATCCTAAAGCAGATCAGTCCTGGGTGTTCATTGGAAGGACTGATGTTGAAGCTGAAACTCCAGTACTTTGGTCACCTTATGTGAAGAGCTGACTCATTTGAAAAGACCCTGATGCTGGGAAAGATTGAGGGCAGGAAGAGAAGGGGATGACAGAGGATGAGATGGTTGGATGGCATCACCAACTCAATGGACATGGGTTTCGGTAAACTCTGGGTGTTGGTGATGGACAGGGTGGCCTGGCATGCTGCGGTTCATGGGGTCGCAAAGAGTCAGACAGAACTGAGCAAGGGAACTGAACTGAACTGAGTTAACCATAATAGCTTACTGTTACTGGGCAAGTGGTTTTTGGCAAAAATATTATCTTAGTAGGTTTTACAAATATGCTAATGACATTATGGTTTAAAATTCTTAAACCTTGATAAATTTAAGCTGTCCCTTTAATAAAGACCAATACTTTATTTTAACCTTTTATAATTATATTTATATAGCAAGAAGCCAGATTTTAAGTCCCAAGACAGAGTTGCTATTAGTCTTAGCTTAGAGTAAAGGCAGTAACAAGCTATATGGTTCTAATCTCTGTTAGAATAAATGGATGCAGTTTTCAGAGTCGGCTGGTAAGGAAGATAGAAACATTTCCAACGATTACTAGATTGGAAATCAAAAAGAAAAATTCCATAAGGAAACCAGAGCATAGTGAAAGGTTGTTGGTGAATCATGCAAAGATGCTGTGATTCTTGGCCTCTTGAGGAGAAGAATTCAATCCGGGGCCAGAGACAGGCTTGATCGCTCAGAGCTTTTGTGTAATAAAATTTTATTAAAGTATAAAGGCTGTGATTCATGGGGTTGCAAAGAGTCAGACACGACTGACCGACTGAAATGAACTGAACTGAAAGTATAAAGGAAATAGAGAAAGCTTCTGACATAGACAACAGAAGGGGGTAGAAAGAGTACCCCCCCTTGCTAGTGTTAGCAATGGAGTTATATACTCTCCAGTGAATCTAAAGACTGTCTGGAGGTTGTAAAGACCTCACCAGACCTACTCCCATAATTTACATTTTAAGATAACAGAATTAGCCAGAAGGTTTAATCCAGAGACTGTCCTCAGGCAGAATACATTATTGTTATATAATCCTAAGGAATGTAGAGGCAGAAAAAGTTTGTCCTTTCTTCCTTGTTGAGAATTCCAGACCCTTCTCTCCTTGGGGACCCCTAGACTTCTTATCAACCTTCCTAGGAAATGACTCTCTCATTAGGATTCATCTTCCTTTTTTTAAGAAAATCATGGTGTCCTACAGAAGGAGAAATACATCTTGCTTACTTGTGAAAGTTATATAATACAAGTACATTTTTAGATTAAGGGATTAAAATTATCCATTAATGTGAGCATTGTAAATAGCAGATACATACATTTTTAAAATATGCATGTTCTAAACTAAAGTTCCAGAGATTGACTTGAGGATATTCTGGGATTTGATTCAAAACCTTACTCTGAAAAAACTTGATTTACTCTTAGAAGTATATTTAATGTGATTTTTTAAATATTAAAAATGCATTTATGTGTCAAGCTTCATTAATACAAAGTATTTCTGTACATATTCTACACATTAATATATGTTATTTTTAAATCAGTCATGCCAAACATGACTTATTTATACAATTAATTATTATGAGGTCAAATTCCACATTAGGTATTAATACTGAAATTTCGTACATGTCTAGACTTGATTACCTGAATATTATATTCATACACTTAAGGTAAACTAAAATCTAACTCCTTGGTATCTTGATTTGAAATTTAGGACCATATCAGTGGTGTAGCCTTAAAAACCATGAAGAATATTTCCCTTCAGTCTGCTAGTTTCCACAGTATGAAAGGGGTGGGTATTGTTTGTCCTTTCCAACTTCCCTAAGGTTGGGTGGCATATTGTGTGTGTGGAGACAGGGGAGAGTTTGTGTGTGATTTTTTTTTTACTTGCCACGTATTTAGTAATTGTTATGCCCAAGTTGCGAAATCTCCCAAAGACCACCAGGGAGCCAACATCCGATGCAAAAGCAAGAGAGTTCTTATTACCAAGCTGGAGCTGGGGCTCCCACCGTTACCGACGCAGCGGCTAAGGAGAGGAGCCCCGAGCTCTGGGTTACATTGCTTATATATGGTATTATCGTGCGAAAAATTCAAAAAACGGGAGTTTCCGGGTTGGGGGACATCTAATTGGTTACCTTCTGTGGAAGGGTTAGGTGTTGGGTTCTGATTGGTTTTCATTTCCTGGGCGGCCACGGGTTCTGATTGGTTCCCATTTCCCGGGCTTAATTCGAATTTCCTGGGCAGGTCATAAGTCCTGAAAAAGTCAGGAGATTCTGATCTGGGATCTGATTGGCTTGCAGGTGGTGGGGTGAGGTCAGGGGATTTCCACAGACTCTTTCCTCAGAACTCTAAAATGGAGTCCTTTTTAACAAAATGGGGTGGCTTAGGTTCTTCAGTAATGAAGATTTTTATTAGTTTTATATGATTTCTCAATCAATTCCAGGCTTGTATTTATAGCCAGGCCTGTAGGCTTCATCACATTTTAGAGAAATAAGTAATAATGAAAGTGAAAGGAGAGATTCCACATTTGTGGCATACTTGCTATGTGTTTACTCTGCTATGGTCTCTTACATATCACACATTTAATCTTCAGAAACCCTGAAAAATAAGTTTTACAGAGCAAATTACCAAAATTTATAGACCTTAAATTGCCTTTGATGACACAACTTGGTTATATTTCAGAGTTTAAACTTCAGTCCATGTCTTTCTGGCTTCAAAGCACATACCATTTGCACTATGTCAGAATTCCTTTTAGAATGTAATTCTCTCTTAAGTCTTCTGTTGGAGAAGGCAATGACACCCCACTCCAGTACTCTTGCCTGGAAAATCCCATGGACAGAGGAGCCTGGTAGGCTGCAGTCCATGGGGTCGCTAAGAGTCCAACACGACTGAGCGACTTCACTTTCACTTTCACTTAAGTCTTCTGTATGTTAAAATAAACAGCATATTTAGATCTAGTTATGGAAAAAAATCATCTATTTCTGCTTCATTGAGTATGACAAAGCCTTTGACTGTGTGGATCACAATAAACTGCGGAAAATTCTGAAAGAGATGGGAATACCAGACCACCTGACCTGCCTCTTGAGAAACCTATATGGAGGTCAGGAACAAACAGTTAGAACCAGACATGGAACAACACACTGGTTCCAAATAGAAAAAGGAGTATGTCAAGGCTCTATATTGTCACGCTGCTTATTTAACTAATATGCAGAGTACATCATGAGAAACGCTGGACTGGAAGAAACACAAGCTGGAATCAAGATTGCCGGGAGAAATATCAGTAACCTCAGATATGCAGATGACACCACCCTTATGGCAGAAAGTGAAGAGGAACTAAAAAGCCTCTTGATGAAAGTGAAAGAGAAGAGTGAAAAAGTTGGCTTGAATCTCAACATTTAGAAAACAAAGATCATGGCATCTGGTCCCATCACTTCATGGCAAATAGATGGGGAAACAATGGAAACAGTGTCAGACTTTATTTTTGGGGGCTCCAAAATCACTGCAGATGGTGACTGCAGCCATGAAATTAAAAGATGCTTACTCCTTGGAAGGAAAGTTATGACCAACCTAGATAGCATATTCAAAAGCAGAGACATTACTTTGCCAACAAAGGTCCATCTAGTCAAGGCTATGGTTTTTCCAGTAGTCATGTATGAATGTGAGAGTTGAACTGTGAAGAAAGCTGAGCACCAAAGAATTGATGCTTTTGAACTGTGGTGTTGGAGAAGACTCTTGAGAGTCCCTTGGATTGCAAGGAGATCCAACCAGTCCATCCTAAAGGAGATCAGTCCTGGGTGTTCATTGGAAGGACTGATGCTGAAGCTGAAACTCCAATACTTTGGCCACCTCATGCGAAGAGTTGACTCATTGGAAAAAACCCTGATGCTGGGAGGGATTGGGGGCAGGAGGAGAAAGGGACGGTAGAGGATGAGATGGCTGGATGACATCACCGACTCGATGGACTTGAGTTTGGGTAAACTCTGGGTGTTGGTGATGGACAGGGAGGCCTGGCGTGCTGCGATTCATGAGGTTGCAAAGTGTTGGACACGACTGAGTGACTGAACTGAACTGAACTGATGGAAAAAATAGATTTTAGTAAGTCTGGACTGCTTTTGCTTTTGTTTGTTAATAACTCTCATTGCCTTGCCTTGCCTTGCCCTAAGTCTTATGCTTAGTCATGTCTGAGTCTTTTGCGACCCCATGGACTGTAGCCTGCCAGGCTCCTCTGTCCGTGGGCTTCTCCAGACAAGGATACTGGAGTGAGGTGCCATTTCCTCCTCCAAGGGATCTTCCTAACCCAGGGATTGAACCTGCATCTTCTGTATCACCTGCATTGGGAGGCAGATTCTTTACCAGTGAGCCACCTGGGAAGCCAATAACTCTCATTAATTAGCATAAATTACTTGTATAACAGATGATAGTTTAATAAATTATTCTAGCTAAGTAGTTTTGCACATATTTTTTTTTTAATTCATGCTCCCTTTCACAAACCTTCCTTTAAAGTTATTTGAAACTTCAAAACAAATTCAGTATCACTAAAACCAGTCACTATCCCCCTCCCACCATTGATAGGATATAACCCTGGAAAGAGATCATCTCATCAAGAATAATTATTTTTGCTAATTTAATATAAATTCCAGATTCTAAGTTATCAACTACTCTTCTATGTCGTATCTATCTAAATGTACTCTTTGCGACCCCATAGACTATACAGATCGTGTAACTGTCCAGGCCAGGATACTGGAGTGGGTAGCCGTTCCCTTCTCCAGGGGCTCTTCCCAACCCAGGGTTCAAACCCAGGTCTCCCTCAGCAGCTGAGCTCCCGGGAAGTCCTCTATGTTGTATCTGTCTAAATGTATTTTTATAACTGTGTTAGTAATAATTTAGAAATAGATTATTAATTTTTAAATCCTAAGTTCTTTTTAACATGGTATGACATGAACAAAAGTCAGATAGTTTTAATTCATTAGGGCATAGGGGAGGTGTGTGGATATATTTTAAATCGTTTTGGGCTAACAACTCTAAAAATCACAATTCTTGCTAATTTTCTTTTTTCCTGTGATTGGCAAATTTTCTGGATGTTTAATTTTTTTATTTCTGGTTTTCAGGCATGTATAAAACCAGGACAAAGACATAATAATAATGATTGTTAGAGCCTAACTGCTTATGGAAACCATCTTTTGATTAAAATTCATCAATAGTAAACAATTGATTTCTGATAACTGTTAGTATACAGTCTTGGAGTTAGTAACATTTCAGTATATATCAGTGTTCGTTTAGGTATTTCTAAGGAATCAGGAGAACCAAAGAATGAAGGTTATTATTAACTTTCCCTTTTCTGTAGGCTGCCTATTTATTCTTTTACTTTAGTGATAGAATATAGATGAAATTATGACAGCTGTACAGCATTTGTAGAACAAAGATTTGAGGAAAAGTTTGAGATTTTACTTAAGATTTCATGTGAAAGTGTTACATTGTGAAAAGTATTTCAAGCTCTTGCCGTAGACTGTTAAGAAACCTAGAAATCAGCAACAGTGGATCAAGAAATAATATCAAGGTTAGGGAGAATCCCAGGGACGGCGGACACTAGTGGGCTGCTGTCTCTGGGGTCACACAGAGTCGGACACGACTGAAGCGACTTAGCAGCAGCAGCAGCAGGGCTCAGAAAAAATTGGAGCCATTTGGCAGAGGAGGTAATTGAAAGGATAATTTTTTCCAGGATAGGAAAATAACATAATATCCCGTATAACTCCTTCTGACTTTATTAAATATTTTCCTTCATGTCCGACTCTTTGCTACCCCATGGACTGTAGCCTACCAGGCTCCTCTGTCCGTGGGATTTTCCAGGCAATAGTACTGGAGTGGATTGCCATTTCCTTCTCCAGCGGATCTTCCCAACCCAGGGATCGAACCCAGGTCTCCCGCATTGTAGACAGACGCTTTACCATCTGAGCCACCAGGGAAGTCCTAATATAAGACATAGTACAGTCATCATATAATAGTTGAGATTTCCCATTAGTAGTGTAATACTCCCTTATTATTCGGGGTTCTAATGCAATTCTGTATTAAAATGATAACATTTGAGAATGTAGAACTTAAAAAAAAAAACGATTACCGTACCAAAAACAGTGCCTTTTCCTCTATTCTAAGAACATATGTATTCAACTATTCCTTAAGATTCACGTGCTGGTGATTATGGTATGCTGCTGTTTAGTTGCTAAGTCAAAAGCGTGAAGTGAAGTCACTCAGTTGTGTCCGACTCTTTGTGATCCCATGGGCTGTAGCCTACCAGGCTCCTCTGTCCATGGGATTTTCCAGGTAATAGTACTGGAGTGGATTGCCATTTCCTTCTCCAGGGGATCTTCCCGACCCAGGGATTGAACCCAGGTCTCCCGCATTGTAGACAGACGCTTTACCGTCTGAGCCACCAGGAGGGCCTAGAGGAGCTATCCCACGTTGAAGGTCAGGAACGGGTGGAAAGGAGATACCCCTCATCCACGGTAAGGAGCAGTGGCTGTGCTTTGCTGGGGCAGCCATGAAGAGATACCCCACGCCCAAGGTAAGAGAAACCCAAGTAAGATGGTAGGTGTTGCAAAAGGGCATCAGAGGGCAGACACACTGAAACCATAATCACAGAAAACTAGTCAATCTAATCACACTAGGACCACAGCCTTGTCTAACTCAATGAAACCAAGCCATGCCTACGGGTCAACCCAAGACTGGCGGGTCATGGTGGAGAGGTCTGACAGAGCATGGTCCACTGGAGAAGGGAATGGCAAGCCACTTCAGTATTTTTGCCTTGAGAACCCCATGAACAGCATGAAAAGGCAAAATGATAGGATACCAAAAGAGGAACTCCCCAGGTCATTAGGTGCCCAATATGCTACTGGAGGTCAGTGGAGAAATNATCTTCACGACCCAGAAAATCATGATGATGTGATCACTAATCTAGAGCCAGACATCTTGGAAAGTGAAGTCAAGTGGGCCTTAGAAAGCATCACTACGAACAAAGCTATTGGAGGTGATGAAATTCCAGTTGAGCTGTTTCAAATCCTGAAAGATGATGCTGTGAAAGTGCTGCACTCAATATGCCAGCAAATTTGGAAAACTCAGCAGTGGCCACAGGACTGGAAAAGGTCAGTCTTCATTCCAATTCCAAAGAAAGGCAATGCCAAAGAATGCTCAAACTACCGCACAATTGCACTCATCTCACATGCTAGCAAAGTAATGCTCAAAATTCTCCAAGCCAGGCTTCAGCAATATGTGAACCGTGGACTTCCAGATGTTCAAGCTGGTTTTAGAAAAGGCAGAGGAACCAGAGATCAAACTGCCAATATCCGCTGGATCATGGAAAAAGCAAGAGAGTTCCAGAAAAGCATCTACTTCTGCTTTATTGAATATGCCAAAGCCTTTGACTGTGTGGATCACAATCAACTGTGGAAAATTCTGAAAGATGAGAATACCAGACCACCTAACCTGCCTCTTGAGAAATCTGTATGCAGGTCAGGAAGCAACAGTTAGAACTGGACATGGAACAACAGACTGGTTCGAAATAGGAAAAAGAGTACGTCAAGGCTGTATATTGGCACCATGCTTATTTAACTTATATGCAGAGTACATCATGAGAAACGCTGGACTGGAAGAAACACAAGCTGGAATCAAGATTGCCAGGAGAAATATCAATAACCTCAGATATGGAGATGACACCACCCTTATGCCAGAAAGTGAAGAGGAGCTAAAAAGCCTCTTGATGAAAGTGAAAGAGGAGAGTGAAAAAGTTGGCTTAAAGCTCAACATTCAGAAAACGAAGATCATGGCATCTGGTCCCAACACTTCATGGGAAATAGATGGGGAAACAATGGAAACAGTGTCAGATTTTATTTTGGGGGGCTCCCAAATCACTGCAGGTGGTGACTGCAGCCATGAAATTAAAAGACGCTTACTCCTTGGAAGAAAAGTTATGACCAACCTAGATAGTATATTCAAAAGCAGAGACATTACTTTGCCAACTAAGGTCCATCTAGTCAAGGCCATGGTTTTTCCAGTGGTCATGTATGGATGTGAGAGTTGGACTGTGAAGAAGGCTGAGCGCCAAAGAATTGATGCTTTTGAACTGTGGTGTTGGAGAAGACTCTTGAGAGTCTCTTGGACTGCAAGGAGATCCATCCAGTCCATCCTCAAGGAGATCAGTCCTGGGTGCTCACTGGAAGGTCTGATGTTGAAGCTGAAACTCCAATCCTTTGGCCACCTGATGTGAAGAGCTGAGTGAGTCATTTGAAAAGACGCTGATGGTGGGAAAGATTGAAGGCAGGAGGAAAAGGGGACGACCCAGGATGAGATGGTTGGATGGCATCACCAACTCAATGTACAGGAGTTTGGGTAAATTCTGGGAGTTGGTGATCGACTTGGAGGCCTGGCGTGCTGCCATTCATGGGGTCGCAGAGAGTCGGACATGACTGAGCGACTGAACTGAACTGAACTAGATAAAGTAAATATTTTTGCTGACTTGGGCTATGATATCCAAAGAAAGAACCTCTTAGACTTCCACCTTCATGTGAGTGTAAACAAAATTTTCATTGTAAAAAGAAGCTAGAAGACATTTTACAAAATATGCAACTCATCATCGAAATAGTGTATAAGCTGAACTTTGAGACTTTACCTTTGAATTGATTAGTAAATGTGTTTTGTATCAGGATATATTCCATTCTGTACTAAAAAGCAGATAGTTTCAGTAAATTATTCTGTATCTGTGAATTTTATATGTCTGTAGGATTATGTGGAGTGTAGGTTTTTTAATGTCTTCTGTCTCATTCAACTTTCAATTCAGTTCAGTTGCTTGCTGCTGCTGCTGCTAGGTCACTTCAGTCGTGTCCGACTCTGTGTGACCCCAGAGACGGCAGCACACCAGGCTCCCCCATCCATGGGATTCACCAGGCAAGAACACTGGAGTGGGTTGCCATTTCCTTCTCCAATGCATGAAAATGAAAAGTGAAAGTGAAGTTGCTCAGTGGTATCCAACTTGTAGCGACCCCGTGAACTCTAGCCTGCCAGGCTCCTCCATCCATGGGATTTTCCAGGCAAGAGCACTGGAGTTGGGATGCCATTGCCTTCTCCAGTTCAGTTGCTTAGTCATGTCTGATTCTTTGCGACCCCATGGACTGCAGAATGCCAGGTTCCCTGTCGATCACCAACTCTCGGAGCTTACTCAAACTCACGTCCATTGAGTTGGTGATGCCATCCAACCGTCTCATCCTCTGTCGTCTCCTTCTCCTCCCACTCTCAATCTTTCCCAGTGGCAGGGGCTTTTCAATGAGTCAATTCTTTGTATCATGTGGCCAGAGTATCAGAGTTCCAGCTTTAGCACCAATCCTTCCAATGACTATTCCAGGCTGATTTTCTTTAAGATAGACTGGTTGGATCTCCTTGCAGTCCAAAGGACTTTCAAAAGTCTTCTCCAACACCACAGTTCAAAAGCATCAGTTTTTTGGTGCTCAGCTTTCTTTATAGTCCAATTCTCACATCCATGACTACTGGAAAAACCATTACTTTTACTAGACAGACCTTTGTTGGCAAAGTAATGTCTCTGCTTTTTAATATGCTGTCTAGGTTGGACATAGCTTTTCTTCCAAGGAGCAAGGGTCTTTTAATTTCATGGCTGCAGTCACCATCTGCTGTGATTTTAGAGCCTCCCTGAATAAAGTCTGTCACTGTTTCCATTGTTTCCCCATCTATTTGCCATGAAGTGATGGGACCAGATGCCATGATCTTCGTTTTCTGAATATTGAGTTTTAAACCAGCTTTTTCACTCTCTCCTCTTTCACTTTCATTAAGACGTTCTTTAGTTCTTGTTCGCTTTCTGCCATAATGTGGTGTCATCTGCATATCTGAGGTTATTGATATTTCTCCCAGCAATCTTGAGTCCAACTTGTGCTTCATCCAATCCAGCCTTTCTCATGATGTACTCTGTGTATAAGTTAAATAAGAAAGGTGACAGTATACAGCCTTGACGTACTCCTTTTTCTATTTGGAACCAGTCTGTTGTTCCATGTCCAGTTCTAACTGTTGCTTTCTGACCTGCATAGAAATTTCTCAAGAGGTAGGTCAGATGGTCTGGCATTCCTGTCTCTTTCAGAATTTTCCACAGTTTATTGTGATCCACACAGTCAAAGGCTTTGGCATAGTCAATAAAGCAGCTGCTGCTGCTAAGTCATGTCAGTCATGTCCAACTCTGTGTGACCCCATAGATGGCAGCCCACTAGGCTCCCCTCCCTGGGATTCTCCAGGCAAGAATACTGGAGTGGGTTGCCGTTTCCTTCTCCAATGCATGAAAGTGAAAATGAAGTTGCTCAGTAGTGTCCGACTCTTCGCAACCCCACAGATTGTAGCCTACCGAGCTCCTCCATCCATGGGATTTCCCAGGCAAGAGTACTGGAGTGAGTTGCCATTGCCTTCTCTGCAATAAAGCAGAAGTAGCTGTTTTTCTGGAACAGTTTTGCTTTTTCAGTGATCCAGTGGATGTTGACAATTTGATTTCTGGTTCCTCTGCTTTTTCTAAATCCAGCTTAAACATCTGGAAATTCACAGTTTACATACTCTTGAAGCCTGGCTGGCAGAATTTTAATATTACTTTGCTAGCGTGTGAGATGAGTGCAATTGTGTGTTAGTTTGAGCATTCTTTGGCATTGCCTTTCTTTGGGATTGGAATGAAAACTGACTTTTTCCAGTCCTGTGGCCACTGCTGAGTTTTCCAAATTTGCTGGCACATTGATTGTAGCACTTTCATAGCATCATCTTTTAAGATTTGAAATACCTCAACTGGATTTCCATTACCTCCAGTAGCTTTGTTCATAGTGATTCTTCCTAAGACCCACTTGACTTCACATTCCAGTATATCTGATTACACCATCCTGGTTATCTGGGTCAAGAAGCTCTTTTTTATATAGTTCTCCTGTGTATTCTTGCCACCTCTTCTTAATATCTTTTGTTTCTGTTAGGTCCATACCATTTCTGTCCTTTATTGTGCCCATCTTTGCATGAAATGTTCCGTGGTATTTCTGATTTTCTTGAAGAGATTTCCAGTCTTTACCGTTCCATTGTTTTCCTCTATTTCTTTGCATTGATCACTGAGGAAGGCTTTCTATCTCTCCTTGGTCTTCTTCGGAACTCTGCATTCAAATGGATATATCTTTCCTTATCTCCTTTGCCTTTCACTTCTCTTCTTTTCTCAGCTATTTGTAACGCCTCCTCAGACAACCATTTTGCCTTTTTGCATTGGTCTTGATCACTGCCTCCTGTACAATGTCAGGAACCTCAGTCCATAGTTCTTCAGACACTCTATCAGATCTAATCCCTTGAATCCATTTGTCACTTCTACTGTATAATCATAAGGGATTTGATTTAAGTCATACCTGAATCAGCCTTGGGTGTTCTTTGGAAGGAATGATGCTAAAATAAAACTCCAGTACTTTGGCCACCTCATGCAAAGAGTTGACTCACTGGAAAAGACTCTGATGCTGGGAGGGATTGGGGGCAGGAGGAAAAGGGGACGACAGAGGATGAAATGGCTGGATGGCATCACTGACTCAATGGACATGAGTTTGAGTGAACTCCGGGAGTTGGTGATGGACAGGGAGGCCTGGTGTGCTGTGATTCATGGGGTTGCAAAGAGTTGGACACAACTGAGCGACTGAACTGAACTGAACTGAATGGCCTAGTGCTTTTGCCTACTTTCTTCTATATATATTGAATTTGGCAATAAGGATTTCATGATCTGAGTGAACCACAGTCAGCTCCTGGTCTTGTTTTTGCTGACTGTATAGAGCTCCTCCATGTTTGGCTGCAAAGAATATAATCAGTCTTATTTCTGTATTGATCATCTGGCGATGTCCATGTGTGGAGTTGTCTCTTGTGTTGTTGGAAGAAGGTGTTTTCTATGACCAGTGCATTCTCTTGGCAAAACTGTTAGCCTTTGCCCCTCTTCATTCTGTACTCCAAGGCCAAATTTTCCTGTTACTCCAGGTGTTTCTTAACTTCCTACTTTTGCATTTCAGTCCCCTATAATGAAGAGGACACCTTTTTTGGGTGTTAGATCTAGAAGGTCTTGTAGGTCTTCATAGAACCATTCAACTTCAGCTTCAGCATTACTGGTCAGGGCATAGACTTGGATTACTCTGATATTGAATGGTTTGCCTTGGAAATGAAGAGAGATCATCCTGTTCATTTTTGAGATTGCCTCCAAGTACTGCATTTTGGACTCTTGTTGACTATGATGGCTACTCCATTTCTTCTAAGGGATTCTTGCCCTCAATAGTAGATATAATGGTCATCTGAGTTAAATTCACCCATTCCGGTGCATTTTAATTCACTGATTCCTAGAATGTCAATGTTCACTTTTTGCCATCAACTGTTTGACCACTTCCAATTTGCATTGATTCATGGATCTAACATTCCAGATTCCTATGCAGTGCTGCTCTTTACAGCATCAGATTGCTTCCATCACCAGTCATATCCACAATTGGGTATTGTTTTTGCTTTGGCTCCATCCCTTCATTCTTTCTGGAGTTATTTCTCCACTGATCTCCAGTAGCATTTGGGTACCTACCGACCTGGTGAGTTCGTCTTTCAGTGTCCAGTCTTTTTGCCTTTTCATACTGTTCATGGGGTTCTCAAGGCAAGAATACTGAAGTTGTTTACCATTCCCTTCTCCAGTGGACAACTTTTTGTCAGAACTCTCCACTGTGACCTGTCCATCTTGGGTGGCCCTACCCAGCATGGCCCATAGTTATATCCAACTCTCTTTGGAATAAATTAAATAAGCAACTCAGGAAGTAAAAAGGCAACAGAAGAAAATACATGCATAGTTCTCTCTTAAAGAGTAGACCTTAATTCCTTAGTGAGAACTTGAGTTTGGTTATTTGTGGGTTTTTTTTTTTTGTTTTTTTTTTAAGCCACACTGTGTGGCTTGTGGCATCTTAATTCCCAGAACAGGGATTGATCCCTGACCACAGTAGTTGAAAGCGCCTGAGTTCTAACCACTGGACCACCAGGGAACTTTGAACTTGAGTTTTCTTTTAGCATACATCCCCTTGATTTATGATCTGTGGGGTTACATTAGTTATTTCTCTTAGTGATGCATATAAATTTTTAGATCTTGCAAATAATCGTATCTCAAATTATTTTGAAATTTTTGTCCATCTTATTTTGCCAGGACATAAAAAAAGGTAAAGCTGAAAATACAGTGGTTCCTCTGTGCTTTCATTCCCAGCATATAAAAATTATAGTCACATGATTTGCATGTATGTGTTCACATGTGTATGTAAAATAATTGGAGAGGAACATGTTAACAAATTAACACAATCTGTTAAAGTCTTGGGATTTGACTTTTTCACTTTCTTGACATTTTAAAAGGTATTTTGTTTCTAATAAATAAAAATGTAAAAGGAAAAGTAAGTCAGACATTTGAAAATTACATTAAAATTTGAGTAGTATTCTTAATTTATTACATTTAATTCACTCTTGTAATGGTAAAAAGAACATTTAATCACAGTCTAGAGTTTTTATGCGTACTTAATCTGTTCAAACAAACATATTAAATATTTGAATATTTGAGGAATTTAAAAATATTTGTTCTTAAGGTACAATATGGTTTTGAGGGGGAGATGAGGGCGTTATTGAGTTTGATTATTGTATGTTAGAAATAAGAAGCAAGTTCTGCCTTGAAACCTACTATAGTTTAGTTTTCCTTCTTTCTCTTCTTTGCCCTCTTCCTTCTTCTCCTGTTCAGTCCTCTCTTTCTCTCTCTTATTACCCTTTGTATATTTTGCCTGTTTCTTGATAGATTAATTCCAAGTGACTTTGATAAATATGCTAAGCACTTGTGATATTATTTATATAGTTTTATGCGCTTTTTTTTTATAAAGAGTAGGAACTTTACCGCATAAAACTTACTTAGAATTCCTTCTGAAAACTTCTTATTTTCCAGTGTTACTATCACCAAAAATAGAGGTTGGCCTTGCATTTTTTAAGTGGTAACCTGAATAGTCAGTGGTAGAATTAGACTGGAAAAATTTGAATATTTTCAGAGAAAATGTACTTTTAAACCAGTATGCTAAACCACAAGGACCTGGAGTTCTTTCCTTTGATCTGTGCATTTATTGTTTGTGCTTCTGAGCTGAAGTGAAACAGACTGTATTCTATCATATCAAACAATAAAAACGTTTGACTGTTTTCTTTCTCAAAAAACTTTTTGTTTATAAGGCACAGTTATATCCATTCATAGGCCTTGGGACTATATATGTGACTATATGTGAATGCATAGTATCCATAGGACAAATACTTCTTTGGAAGCAAAACAAACAAAATTCTGTATGATCTGTGAACATCAGCTTTTTTCAGTGTACCCTCTTCCCTTTTAGGGTCTCTTTATCTTAAAGAGAGAAAAGTAGGACAGGTGATTTTCACAGCAATGGATATTTGGCTTAACTTTAGTAATAATAAGTATTGATTGAGGTTTTATCATGTACCAGACACCATACTAGGCACTTCCATTATATGCTGCCCTCACAAAGCTGTTTGAAATAATACTAAATCTCACTTCCCAGAAAAATTTGGAAAATTATCATACCTCTGTTAGGCGCTCCCCCTTTCAATTTTGGACTTTTAGGTAAAAAAACTCAGTGAGAACTAATGGGAAGAATACAGATAACCAGTACTAATGAGAAATTTTAGAAATTTGAAAATGAAAAATACTAAAAACAAAAGAAGAATCACCATAATAACGTAAACGATAGTACCAAAAGTAGCACATAGAGATTCAAGTATACTAAAGCTTAGTATGTTGTTTATCTTTCTTTAATGATTTTTCTTATATTTAGATAGAATTGAAGAATATTTAACCAAAGAAATTAGATTTAACAAACTAACTTAATTTCCCAAGATAGAAATATAAGCTAGAATTTTTTTAATATTAATGGAGCCTAGCAAGCTAAATTGCAAATATTCTTACATTATAAGTCTCAAAAGCTTTAATAAACA
>SJYQ01006226.1:24870-58316 GCA_006410935.1 Redunca redunca | reverse complement strand
CTTTTCCAGTCCTGTGGCCACTGCTGAGTTTTCCAAATTTGCTGGCATATTGAGTGCAGCACTTTCACAGCATCATCTTCCAGGATTTGAAATAGCTCAACTGGAATTCCATCACCTCCACTAGCTTTTTCATAGTGATGCTTTCTAAGGCCCACTTGACTTCACATTCCAGGATGTCTGGCTCTAGGTGAGTGATCACACCATTGTCATTATCTTGGTCATGAAGATCTTCTTTGTACAGTTCTTCTGTGTATTCTTGCCACCTCTTCTTAATATCTTCTGCTTCTGTTAGGTCCAGACCATTTCTGCCCTTTATCGAGCCCATCTTTGCATGAAATGTTCCCTTGGTATCTCTAATTTTCTTGAAGAGATCTCTAGTCTTTCCCATTCTGTTGTTTTCCTCTATTTCTTTCCATTGATCGCCAAGGAAGGCTTTCTTATCTCTCCTTGCTGTTCTTTGGAACTCTGCATTCAGATGCTTATATCTTTCCTTTTCTCCTTTGCTTTTCACTTCTCTTCTTTTCCCAGCTATTTGTAAGGCCTCCCCAGACAGCCATTTTGCTTTTTTGCATCTCTTTTCCATGGGGATGGTCTTGATCCCTGTCTCCTGTACAATGTCACGAACCTCTGTCCATAGTTCATCAGGCACTCTATCTATCAGATCTAGTCCCTTAAATCTTCTTCTCACTTCCACTGTATAATCATAAGGGATTTGATTGAGGTCATACCTGAATGGTCTACTGGTTTTCCCTACTTTCTTCAGTTTAAGTTTGAATTTGGCAATAAGGAGTTCATGATCTGAGCCACAGTCAGCTCCCAGTCTTGTTTTTGTGGACTGTATAGAGCTTCTCCATCTTTGGCTGCAGAGAATATAATCTGTCTTATTTCAGTGTTGACCACCTGGTGATGTCCATGTGTAGAGTCTTCTCTTGTGCTGTTGGAAGAGGGTGTTTGCTATGACTAGTGCGGTCTCTTGGCAAAACTCTATTAGCCTTTGCCCTGCTTCATTCCGTATTCCAAGGCCAAATTTGCCTGTTAACCCAGGCGTTTATTGACTTCCTACTTTTGCATTCTAGTCCCCTATAATGCAAAGGACATCTTTTTGGGGTGTTAGTTCTAAAAGGTATTGTAGGTCTTCATAGAACCGTTCAACTTCAGCTTCTTTAGTGTTACTGGTTCGGGCATTGGCTTGGATTACTGTGATATTGAATGGTTTGCCTTGGAAACGAACAGAGATCATTCTGTCGTTTTTGAGGTTGCATCCAAGTAGTGCATTTTGGACTTGGAAAGTAGAACCCTCAGGATTTCCTGACAGTTTGGATGCAGGGTGTATGAGAGAGAGGAGAGGAAAGAGTGACTGCGAGGTGTTTTGCTTGGTCCATTGACGGTATTAGAGTCGCCCTCAGCTGAGATGAGGAAGGCTGAAAACTGAGCTGGTTTGGGGAACGGAGGCAGATGAGAAGGTCCATTTCAGACTTGTTAAATTTGAGATGTCAGGCAGGCATTTGGACTAGAAGTGTAAACTTGGAAGTCATTAGCATGTAGATGAAAGTAATCTGTGCCCATGAAACTGGATATGTGTTGCCTGGCAATGGGGCATCAACAAGGCAGCAAGGTAACTGAAAACATGTCTCACGACTTTGCCTGGCACCAATATTGCTTATAGCCCAGTTCTTCTCACCAATTAAGGACTAAAATTAATTCTCAAGAGTCTGGGGACTAAGTAATATACTATATGTGAAGTAGTAGGCATTCAGTAATTGTTTCTTTTCCCTTCATATATGTCACCATTTAAAGGAAAACGCAGCTTTAAAGTAGGCTGTCTTCATTTAGCCTCTTCATTCTTCAGTAGTGTTGGTCTGGGAAAATTATGAATGAATTACATTGACCTGTTTTACTGGAAAATGAGACTATTGGATTACTAAAGCATAAGGCAAAATACAGGGTAATATTAGGCTGAATGTGAAAGCTGGAGAGAATATTCAAAGGATAACAGAAAATCAACCTATATTCCCTTAGTCACCAGTGGTTCGTATACTTCATTGCACACTGGAATTATCTGGGCATCTCTTAAAAATATTTATATCTGACTTCTTGTCCTAGACTTTCTGACTACTTGCTATGGCATACAAGCTGCGCATCAAGGGTTTTAAGATCTCTGCGGTGGATGTAATGTGTAGCAAAGTGTGATAACTATTGTGATATACAGGTTTATTTTATTTTTTTCCTAATGGAACCGTCACTAATAATCACAGTATTCAAATTTCATTTTATAATTTACTTTTTTGTTTGCTGGTATTAAAATGAAAGCAACTCTCAAGAAAAGGTCCTCTTAAGGGCATTATGCTGAGGGAAATAAGTCAGAGAAAAATACTGTGTAATCTCACTTACATGTGGAATCTAAACCGAAAATAGAAAAAATGCACAGAAAACAGA
This sequence comes from Redunca redunca, assembly GCA_006410935.1. Lineage (NCBI taxonomy): Eukaryota > Metazoa > Chordata > Mammalia > Artiodactyla > Bovidae > Redunca > Redunca redunca. The sequence continues at coordinate 55,880 of SJYQ01006226.1, read as the reverse complement.
TTGGTAGTTGCCAGTGGCAGTGATGGGGAGTGGAGTGAAGAGGTGAGAGGCAGTGGGTTGGAGAAATAGGTAAAGGGAGTCAAAAGGTATAAACTTTCGATTATAAAATAAATCATGCAAATATAATGCACAACATGGTGACTATAGTTAATACGATATTGTATTGTTGAAAATTGCTAAGAGAATGGATTTTTAAAGTTCTCATCACAAGAAAAACATTTGTAACTATATATGGTGATGTTAAAATAGAAAAAAGGGAAGGGGAGAGGAGGGGGGGTCAATGGGGAGAGAAGGGCCTCAAGGCAGAGTAGAATAAATGAGCCTGCTGTAAATCATCCAAATGAGAAATTATGGTCATAATTTGTTGTGGATTCATGGCAGCTATTCACCTGGCCATTTATTTGTAGCATATGAAAATGTGAGTTGCTGAGTCGTGTCCAACACTTTGCGACACCATGGACTGTAGTCCCAACCCAGGGATCAAACCTGAGTCTCCTGCATAGCAGGCAGATTCTTTACAGTCTGAGCCACCAGGATAGAAGAGCCCCAAACTGGAGGCAGCTGTGATGTCATGGTAGCTGTTTTAGATCTGGAGTAAGAAGACTTGGAGTGAAATCCTAGATCTTTTGCTTTTCATCAGAGCCATAGTGGGCAATTCGTTTAACCTTCCTGAAATTCAAATTTCTTTCTCCCTAACATGAGAATGAGCAAAGCTATTTTCTGTGGTTATTTGAATTGTTTTTAAAAGCTAATGTATGTGAAGGTAAGTTATAAAGAGTTATATTAAGATCCTAAAGAATTATTATTTGAAATTAACCTCAGAAGTGACATGACATTGCAAAGTGTAATGATTTCCTGCAAGGGGATAGATTTTTTTTTTCCTGTATTTTTTCACTGATTTAAGAATGGAACTCTGCAAACAGTAGGTAATAAATGCTATTGAACTTACATTTGGCAGGGCAAGTGTTATTTTGTATTTATTTCTCATACAGTGGACTGTGCTGAGCAGTGATTATAGTCTCTCAGTTGTGTCTGACTCTTTGCCACCCCATGGACTGTAGCCCACCAGGCTCCCCTGTCCATGGGGATTCTCCAGGCAGGAATACTGGAGTGAGTTGCCATGCTCTCCTCCAGGGGATCTTCCCAACCCAGGGATCCAACCCAGTCCTCTCACATTGCAGGTGGACTCTACTGTCTGAGCCACCAGGGAAGCCCATACAGTGCATTAAATAGGGGGAAAAAAACATGAACTTTGGACACAAATATTGTCACTTATCAAATCTCTGTCAGTAGGCATGTTCCATAACTCAGGTTTCTTTGCTCTTTATATTGAGGTGAGGTGAGGTGAAGTCGCTCAGTCGTGTCCGACTCTGCGACCCCGTGGACTGTAGCCTACCAGGCTCCTCCATCCATGGGATTCTCCAGGCAAGAATACTGGAGCGGGTTGCCATTTCCTTCTCCAGTTCTCTTTATATTAGGGATAATAATATCTACCTTCCAGGGCTGATGTGTGAAATTCAAGTGTAAAGCACCATGCATAGTGACTGGCACAGAGTTGGCAGGAAATGTTAATCCCTTTCTTCCCTCCAAGAGTATAAATCTTGGGATAATAATTTTAAAATCTGAGTACTAATTATTTCTCAGTAGCCCCAAAAATCTTAACTGTCATTTTGTTTTGTTGATTTCTATGTCATTTTTAAAATGACACCCCTGTCCCAAACCCTTGCCCTCCATGATTGCTTTGAAAAACATATTTGTTTTGTATGCTTTTACAGATAATAAAAAGAGCCATTTTACCGTTAACTTTTTTTCCTTTCTTCAGGTTTACACGATGGGTAGCACAAAGGAGAAGAGTGACAATTACAAAGATGATTTTCTGCTTAGGGTGGGACTTAATGATAATAAAGCTGGAATGGAAGGATTAGATAAAGAGAAAATCAACAAAATTATAATGGAAGCCACAAAGGTATGTTTCTTTTTCCTTTCAGTATCTTTAATTTAGTAACCTTTTTACTTTTTTAAAAAAAGAAAATTATTAAGTTCTAGATGACATTTTAACTATTTGAATATATAAAATTGTTAAGCTCCAGTGCATGTAGAATAATCTCCCTTCTCTGCTAATGGTTTTGCATTCTGCTTGGTACTTAACATGCACATAGTATGCTTGTTAAAGCAAAATAACACGTATCTTCTTTTTCAGCCCTTTTTTCCCACTTCAAGAGGAGAATACTACAATTGTGGGGTTTTTTTGTTTTTGTTTCAGTTATATCTTGGTAGTCTTTCTGTATAAGAAATTAAAGATCTTCCCTCTTTTTTATGCCTGCATAGGTGGATATACTATAATTTATTGAACTAGCCAGAATCTTAGTTAATGAACATATAAGTCATTTCTGGCCTTTCATCTTTACACATAATACTACAGTGAATAACCTTGTGTTTCATAACTTTATTACATATGTGCAAATATAACTACAGGAGAGATTCCCTGAACCAAATAGATAGCTTGAAAGGATATATACATGTGTATTTTTCAATGAATTGCTCAATTGCCCTCCATAGTAGTTGTATCAATTTACATTTCCACTGCCAATATATAAGAGTATATTGAATCCATACCAACACAGTGTGTTACTGTACTTTTGGATTTGCCAGTCTTCGGTAATGCAATGTAGCGTTAATTTATATTTCTCATCAAATTTCAAAATGTTTGTAAGATACCATTAAAAATACAGAGATAAGTAACATACTAGAGTAAAATATCTATTTGCGAAACACACATCTGTTAAAGGATTTACATCCAGAAAATATGAATTATTCTTACAGCTCGTTAATGAGAAGACAACCCAATCAAAAAATGTGCAACACATATAAATAGACACTTTACTAAGGAAGATATAAGAATGGCTCATGAGAAGATGTTCAACATTAGTCATCAGGAAAAAGCAAATTAAAACCACAGTGAGGGACTTCCCTTGTGGTTCAGTGGTTAAGAATCCTCCTTCCACAAATGTTAACAAGTCTGAAAGGGGAAATTAACAGTAACACAATAATAGTGGGAGACTTTAATACCCCACTCACACCTATGGATAGATCAACCAAACAGAATTAGCAAGGAAACACAAACTTTAAATGATACAATGGACCAGTTAGACCTAATTGATATCTATAGGACATTTTACCCCAAAACAATGAATTTCACCTTTTTCTCAAGTGCACACAGAAAATTCTCTAGGTTAGATCATATCCTGGGCCATAAATCTAGCCTTGGTAAATTCAAAAAAATTGAAATCATTTCAGGCATCTTTTCTGATCACAGTGCAGTAGGATTAGATGTCAACTACAGGAAAAAAAGTATTAGAAATACAAACATATGGAGACTAAACAACATGCTTCTAAATAACCAACAAATCACTGAAAAAATCAAAAAACAAATCAAAATATGCATAGAAATGAATGAAAGTGAAAACACAACAACCCATAACCTATGGGACTCAGTAAAAGCAGTGCTAAGGGGAAGGTTCATAGTAATACAAGCATACCTCAAGAAACAGGAAAGAAATCAAATAAATAATCTAATCTACACCTAAAGCAACTAGAAAAAGAAGAAATGAAGAACCCCAGAGTTAGCAGAAGGAAAGAAATCTTAAAAATTAGGGCACAAATAAACGCAAAAGAAACAAGAGAGACCATAGACCTTCTATAAGAAGGTTGTGGTACATATACATAATGGAATATTACTCAGCTATTAAAAAGAACACATTTGAGTCAGTTCTAATGAGGTGGATGAAATTGGAGCCTATTATACAGAGTGAAGTAAGTCAGAAAGAAAAACCAGTACTGTAGATTAGCACATATATATGGAATTTAGAAAGATGGGAACGATGACCCTATATGCAAGACAGCTAAAGAGACACAGATATAAAGAACAGACTTTTGGACTCTGGGAGAAGGTGAGGGTGGGATGATTTGAGAGAATGGCATTGAAACATGTATAATACCATATGTGAAATAGATGACCAGTCCAAGTTTGATACATGAAATAGGGCACTCAAAGCAGGTACACTGGGGCAACCCAGAGGGATGGGATGGGGAGGGAGGTGGGAGGAGGGTTTGGGATGGGGGAGCACATGTACACCCATGGCTGATTCATGTCAATGTATGGCAAAACCCACCACAATATTGTAAATTAATTAGCCTCCAATTAAAATAAATAAATTTTTTTTAAAAAAGAAGCCACCTTCTAATGCAGGGGACACGAGTTCAATCCCTGGTTGGGAAAGTAAGCCCAACTATAGAAGCCCATTTACCACAATGAAGAAGCCCCCTGCATGCCACAACGAAGACCCAGTGTAGCTAAAAAACCAAAAAAACCCCAAACCACAAAGAGATACATTCATAGTATTACAGCCTAGAATCGCTGTAATAAAGACAAACAGAAACAGATTTTGCAAGGATATGGAGAAATTGGTATCCTCATACATTGCTGGTAGACTTGTGAAATGCTTCTGTTGTTTTGGAAAACAGTTTTGCAGTTCCTCAAAGGGTTTAGCAGGGAGTTACCATGTAACACAGAGATTCCACTCCCAGGTACATATCCAAGGAAGATGAAAACATGTGACCACATAAAATATGTACACAATTGTTCACTGCAGCATTTTTCATGATAGCCAAAATGTAAAAATGATCTCAATGTCCATCAGTCTTATAAATAGATAGATAGTATGTTCACTGATGGAATGATAGATGATTTTCTAAAAGTTACTTTCTACATTTTATTCAGTGGCTAATATTAAATATTTAAAAGTATTGTTTACTTAAAACAGACTGCTAATTATTTCTCCATTTAAAAAAAATGATGGGTTTGTTTGAGATTAACAGAGAGTTGCAGTTCAAGGACTGCAGCCATGGTAAGCCACGTGCAAGTGCTCAGCAAAAATAAAGAGAACTCTTTGCAAGAGGAGAAAAGGAAGTTGGCAAGGGTATATAGTAAACAGAGGCCATGACTTTTCATTGGCTGAGCCGTTGCCAGGAAAGTCTTTGTTCTTTTTGTTGCTTTCTGCTATCATCAAAGGGGGGCAGAGCGCCCTCTTCTGATCTCTGAGTATTTAATTGAGGTTTCTGTTAATTTTTTACAATAATTTTTCAATGAAAGTAAAGGAGATAATTGATGACCCAGCTGACTAAATCCTTGGATGTGCCTGGAGGATCCCACCTAGGATATGCTTTTATTTCCCAAATGGAGATCTGTACTCATCTTGGAGAGTTTGTACTGTGCTTACTGCCTCACAACAATCTTGTGATTTAGGTAACTATAAATTCATTTTACAGATTAGGGAGCCTGAGGCATAATAAAATAAACTTTAGGGTCACTGAGCTAGTAAGTAATGGAGGTAAGTTTTGAATTCAAGCCATTCTTTTTCTAGAGTCTGTACTCTTAGCCATCACTTCACAGTGATGCTTTCCTTCACCCCTTTCTCTTATGCTATGCATTGTTTTCCTACATTAGGGGTCCAGATTTTATGGAAATGAGCTCAAGAAAGAAAAGCAAGTCAACCAAAGAATTGAAAATATGATGCAACAAAAAGCTCAAATTACCAGCCAGCAGCTAAGAAAAGCACAATTACAGGTATTAATTCAATTGCTAAATATAGTAGTTGCTGTTAGAATAACAATTGGTAGTTAAAATGCATCATGGTCAAATTATAATGGAAAACAAGTTAAGTTGAAACATAAATGTTTGTTACATTGTAAAGCATAAAAATTTAATAAATGTGCACAGAACTTTGCAAAAAATTGCTCTATGTTTTTACATAAAAACCACACCTAAGCATTGTCACCTCCATTAGAGTAAATGGAGCCTTAGTTAGGTTAAGTGACTTGCCCAGGTTCATATGACAGGTAGTTGCCAGAGCTAGGATTTAATCCAAAGCATTTGTTCTTTTTATTATATACTTATGTTGCAGCTGGAAAAGGCCCCAAGATAAATGTGACATGGTTTTTGAAAACCTAATTTTTCAAAAAAAGATTTGGGGGAACATGTTAAACTAATTAAATTTGAAAGTACTTTGAAATGTAGTTGTGTTACAGTAAAAGTCACGTACATGGTAGAATGACAAATGTACATGAATTTTTAAGATAAAACATAAGACTTCTAAAAGTTTGGGGTCGTTTGGCATCTTTGGCATCTTTGGGGAATAACTGCTTAATTTCCTGTGGTATTACAAGTTCTTTCGGTAGAAAAGCTTGAGAAGAGCCAGTCTGTAAGGCATTAGGTGGTAGACTGAGGACTCAAGGCAGTAAAACTAAAGTTTACATTTAAAGAGTTTTACCCTCTATCAAAATCTGATTCAGTTTTACAGAGTACTTTAAGCTATAATATAGCAATAAAATTATAACATCAATCAAGTGTGCTATAAAATTCTTTTCATGATGGGAGTTCAGATATTATAAATTTTGTTTTCTTTACCAAACTAGTATGTCATTTTTTTTTTGGACATGTGCTTTCCTAGAGCACAAGCTAGTTTTTTATCTTCGATGTTAAGTAGTCTGCTATCGTGACTGAAGATAATTTGTCAAATCATCACTTTTAACGTTTCGTGGCAGCTCAGTCTATGGAGGTACGTGACACTGTGATGATCATTGGTATTTATGTATCTTTGCACTCTTGTCCTGTTATTTTCACCAAAGATTGTACCATTTTACATTTTCAACATAAAAATGCTGGTTTCCTCACATACTTGTGTAAAACTCAATTTTATCAACTTTATCAGTCTTTTAGTTGTTGCTGATACAATGTCCAAAATATTATCGTTGTTTTAATTTGCCCTCCTTTGATTACAACAGAGAAAGAATGTCTTTTCACATATAAGTTAGATATCAGTATTTCCCTCTTGTGGGAATAGCCTCCGTTATTCTGTTAGGATATAGGCTAAATAACTGGCACAAGAGACCCTAAAATATAATGGTTCAAATAAGTTTCTTTCTTTCCCACATTATAGGTTAAGTAGCCCCAGCTGCTCTGGTGGTTCTGATCACCATAGCAATCTAGAGACTCAGGTTCTCTTACACATTGAAAGAAAGAAAAGGAGAAAACTTAATTGAAGGAAAGTAATTTGCTATTAAGCAAGTGAAAGAGAAGTTACACGTGTTACCTTAACTCACGTGAGAGTTTCATGGCCACACCTAAGTGCAAGAGAAGCTATCAAATATATTCTCTAAGTGGGTAGCCATATGCTCAGCTAAAAATTTATTACTATGGAAGGAAGAGAATAGATTTCAGGATTCAACTAGCAGTCCAAAGCAATATTCTGTGCTCACATTTCTAGAGTTTATTTCTCCTCATTTATAGATCTTATCGTATAATAAATATTTTTTTGTCTGTCACTTGTAAAGATTTTTCTAATATATACCATGCAATTTTATTTATTGAATGAAATAACACAGTTTAATACTCCCCCTCACCACTCTTCTTCAGAAAAACATTTTCTTTTCATCCATCGTTTTTTTCATACAAGATTAAGCATTATTTCATCAAGTTGAAAATAAATTCCACTCCGTCCAAAGTAACATTGTTTTTAAGTTGATGTTACTCCTTAGGCAGTTTAGTTTCTGGAACTCTTTTTTATTTATAGCCTACAAATATCTTTAATAAAGTTTTAAAGATGTAATACATGGGAGTGGCATAGCAACGTCTTGCTGTTTATACTACTTTTAAAACTCATATCCTTAATATGCTAATAATCTGAAGAAATAGAGACTCCCTTACATTGTGTAGCAGAACTTCACATTTTGTTAACAGTTTTAGTTGACTATTCCATGGGAGGCTCTGTGACATCTTTTGCAAAGGAAAGGCAGGAAGTGTGTTTTTTGTTGATTGTAAAATTGCTTCAGTTTTTGAGCTTCCTTTAAAAGAAGTTATATAAGTGGGAGGGGATTGAGGAAATCCTAAGGAGGCTAGAAGATCTGAAAGAACAGAGGTTTTCATGGAAAACGTGTTTCTGTTTTGAAGTAATGAAATTTCCAAATAGTATTTTATTTTACTATATTTTATTATATGTAATAGATATTTTATTATATGTAATAAGTAAGCTCTGAAGGCATAAACTCACCTGATGTTTCTTCAGAACCTCTCTAAGTATCCCTACCCAATCCCATCCTCATTAAACTTCTTAAAAGCATAATCATTTTTGCAGCTGTCAAAGCATCTTATTGTAACTTGGGCTCATGGATTGAATAGATAAGCATCCATGTTATATTAAATGGCAACTACTGAGTAAATCAGTGCATTTTGACCACTTTAATGGTTGATTTGGAGAACTCAGATTTATTCCACAATTTTTAGGTTAATACTAAGTTAAGAAAATGAAAAACAGTATTTCTGAAGTAATCTCCTAAATCTTGTAAAAATAATTTTTTAATGTAAATAAGATATAATATGGATATAAAATATGCCACAAGAACTCTATTTGAGCTTATTTCAGTGTTAAATACTTTTAAAAAAATTTTGTTTTAGGGAAGTATCATGATATAATGGAAAGAGTATAGGCTTTAGAGAAACCTGATTTCCAGGTTTAGTTCTAACATTTACCAGTTCTATGACTTAGAGCAAATTACATAATCTTCCTCAGCTTTAGCTTCATATATAAAATGGGGATAATAAGTGTCCTCTCAATTAATTTGACCAGTAGGTGAGTTAACATAAGCATTTTGCATATTACATATAATCAACAAATATCATTTCTACCTTAAAAACTATAGGTAATATCACTAAGCCCTTACCATATCCCTAGATAAGTGCATTACATGGGTATCTCTTTTAATTCCTTCCATCTTTTGAAATTGGTTTAGTCTCTCCTTCAGTTCAGTTCAGTCACTCAGTCGTGTCCGACTCCATGGACTGTAGCACACCAGTCCCTCTTTACAAATAAAGTAAAAATGAAGGGGTTGAGTTGCCCACTGTCATTTAACTAGTAAGTGGCAGGCCTGAGACCCAAACAAAGCCCTTACCCACTGTGACACACACTGGCTCTGAACTGTAGCAAGAGGGATGAGACTTGGAAGTCATTCCGAAGGAAAAATGGAGGGAAGGAAACCATGAATGAGGATTTCAGCAGATGAAACTGGGAAAAAGCAGTGGTGTGCATTTGGTAGATGTAGAAGAAAAGAGTTCAGACAAGGGTGACCAATGAGAGATAGTAAAGGAAAGTGGAATGTGTGAGTCATTCAGTGGCGAGGTTTCCTTTTGGCAACTGTACACTTGCTGTAAGCACAGAAAGACAATAGATTGTTGAAGAAACTGTCAGAGCATTAACTTATGAGTCTAAGGAGAGGTGTTTTTTCCCCCCCATTTGGCTTGCTTTCTACTTATTGTCTTCTTCCTTTTCAGTGTTTCTGGGTTAAGATATTGCAGATGCTGCTCCCTTATACTCAGTCGACTCAATTCTTAGGCACATTTTCTGGGTTAATCTACCCTTGTTTTTATTAGTCTCCATGACTTGTTTACATCTTTTTAATGTCAGGATGTTATTCTCTATTTTAAAATTGAAGTACTGGAAGAAATAGTTACTTTAAATCTGGATGATAAATTGGAATAATGTTAAAAAGTTCTATTTATTAGATGTAGTGTCTCACTGCGTGAAATCAGCCTTCTCCAAACTTTTTCTACAAATACTGTTTTCTCTTTTTAAATGAGATATATAAAAATTATATGTATGTAATAAGTATATATATATTTTGTTCAATGCTAAATCATGTCCATATATAAAAGAATAAAATTTATGCTGATAAATATAAATGGGTATATAAGTCTCTCTTCCCTTTCTCTTTTATGAGGATTTTATTTGTATAGTTGCCATTATTTATTTTCATGTTGCTAACCTTTAAGATTTACATTCTAAGTAACTTTCACAAATCAGTATTGTTAGCTATAGCCATCATACTGTACCTTAGACCCCAAATCTTATTCAACTTTTTTTTTTTTAACTGAGGTAGATCAGTTGACCTATAACACTGTGTTAATTTCAGGTATACAACATAGTGTTTTGATTTCTGTATGTTACAAAATGATCACCATGGTAAGTCTATAGTTACCATCTATCATCATACAAAGTCATTATAATATTATTCCACATGTTGTACATTTCATTGTCATGACTCATTTATTCTGTAACTAGAAGTTTGTACCTTTTAATCTCCCAATGAGGAAAAAATCTTAAAGCAGATAAGGTCTTTCTCCTGATGGAACTCACAATTTAGAATCGAGTATGGTAAGTGCCATAATAAGAGCAAGAAAACAAATAAGGGAACATTGAATTCTGTGGCACAGAGCACAGAGATCCAGTTGTGATTGAGGGATGTCTGAGCCGATCCTTGAAGGGTTGGTGTCAGAACTAGGAGGGGCATTATACGCAGAGGAACAGCCTGAAGAAGACACAGAGCAGCTGGGTTATTCAGTGAGTTTTAGGCTAAACAGGGTTGGATCCTCTAGAAAGCCTCACTGTGGCTATTGGAGACAAATATGAATCGGAGTGATTGTTTATAAAAGAGGACTTGCAGTTTTTTGTTTTCTCACGGTTTTTTTGTTTGCTTGTTTGTTTTTGGTTTTACTTTTTCTAAAATGATTTTTAATTGAAGGATAAAGGAGTTACAGTTTTAACTTATAACCTAGGAGTTAACTAGTGTCACTATAACATTAAGAAAGAAGACCTTGAAAAGAAATTTCTGCAGAATGAAAACAAGGTAGAAGTCAAACAAGGGGAAAAGCCTCCATTATACCCCCCTGAAAGTCTCCACCTTTTAGAAAACCTAGTCTAGGGGTTGTCACATCTCATTCAGAGCTCACCCCACTTGCTTATTTCTGGCTGCTTTTCTCTTAATTTTTTATTGCTTTGTTGTGAAGTTTTCCAGTGATCCTTTTATGAGTTAAACTGGCATTTGTTAAACTTGGACCATGTGCCAGACACACCTCCACGCTCTTCATGTATTCTGTTTCATTCAGTAGCTTTCTTCTCTCTCCTCTTCATGATTTTACTTAATGGTCTTACTGACTTCCTTATATGTTACTAGATTAAAATGGTCACGTAGCCACCCTCAGCTGCAGAGGAAGCTAGAATATTGTATATTTAGCTTTTTCAGCCTGCACAGTAGACGCCACAAAAATGGAACACTTGGGAATGGGTATGTTTGCTACATAAGCCCTTTCTCACTGCCCTACTTTGATTATTTCTTTCATTTCTCTTTCTTCTTTCTTATCAGTCTAACCGTTTTTCTCTAAAGAAACAAAATTGTTTAAACATCAAAATTTCTCATTGTTATTGTTGAAATTTCATGGAAGAATAAATCATAGATTAAATTTTCAATTTTGATTCAAATAGACTACCAATTATCAAATTTTAGCCTTAAAATAGCAATTCTACAGAGGAAATGTTTACATCATGCCTTAAGACAATCAGCTGTACAGTACTATTCAACATAAACATCATATGCCAAAGAAGTATAATCATTTATTGTACGTTTCCTTTCTTAGTATTTTAAGACATTAATGTTATGAGTCAAATAGAAGTTGTTTATTTTACCTAAACAGAAGCTTTTAGTTACAGTGAGTTTTCCAAATTTATAAAGCAGTAGAATTATTTGATATATAAGCAGTTGGAATGCTTTATTCATTCAGTAAATATTTATTAAGTACCTATTATATACTTGTGGGTATTGAAAAATGAAAGAGTTGGTAGGGAATGATATTTGAGAACAGACTGCCTATCCTCGTGGAAATAAAAGCCATTACCAGTCTTAATAAACAATAGTCAAATATACATAGATAGGTATGGGAATGGGTAGATGAGTGGCTGGCCAGATGGATGGACAGAGACAGACATCTACTAAAAATAAGATTAGTGTTGGGACTTCCCTGGCAGTCGAGCAGTTAGCGCTTGGTGCTTTCACTGCCATGGCCTGGGTTCAATCCCTGGTCAGGAAACTAAGATCCCACAAGGGGAGTGGGGGAAGAAAAGGTTAGTGTTAGGATTACTGGTATTTCAATATCATATTCCTAAAATGTATTAACTTTTTAAAAATTGAGGTTGACAGATTTGCAACGGAATTGGAACAGAGCCGGGATCTGAGCAGTACCATAGTGCACCTTGACATGGATGCTTTCTACGCAGCTGTAGAAATGAGGGACAATCCAGAGCTGAAGGATAAACCCATTGCTGTAGGATCAATGAGTATGCTGGTAAGGACTGGAGACAAAAAACAAGCTTCATGACATACTCACATTCAAGTAATCAGTTCATGGAGGGAAAGGGCCTTATTAAGTCCTACCAGTTCTATCGGAATATTTTTCTAGGTGTTTTATAGGTATTCACTTACTGAATCCTTTCAACATCACTTGAGGTACACATTTTTATTTCCATTTGACAGACAAGAAGATGAATTCAAAGAAGTGTTTTATAATGTTCCCAGTGTTATCAATTCAGTTCAGTTATGTCCAACTCTTTGCAACCCCAGGCCTGCAGCGTGCCAACTCCAGGAGTTTACTCAAACTTATGTCCATTGAATCGGTGATGCTATCCAAACACCTCATCCTCTGTCGTCCCCTTCTCTTCCTGCTCTCAATCTTTCCCAGCATCAGGGGTTTTTCCAGTGAGTCAGTTCTTCCACATCAGATGGCCAGAGAGAGTATTGGAGTTTCAGCTTCAGCATCAGTCCTTCCAATGAATATTCAGGACTGATTTCCTTTAGGATGGACTGGTTGGATCTCCTTGCAGTCCAAGGGACTCTCAAGAGTCTTCTCCAACACCGTGGTTCAAAAGCATCAATTCTTTGGTGCTCAGCTTTGTTGATAGCCCAACTCTCCCATCGATACATGACTACTGGAAAAACCACAGCCTTGACTAGACGGACCTTTGTTGGCAAAGTAATTTCTCTGCTTTTTAATATGCTATCTAGGTTGGTCATAACTTTTCTTCCGAGGAGTAAGTGTCTTTAATTTCATGGCTGCAGTCACCATCTGCAGTGATTTTGGAGCCCAAAGATATAAAGTCTATCACTGTTTCCACTGTTTCCCCATTTATTTCCCATGAAGTGATGGGACCAGATGCCATGGTCTTTGTTTTCTGAACGTTGAGCTTTAAGCCAACTTTTTCACTCTGCTCTTTCACTTTCATCAAGAGGCTTTTTAGTTCCTCTTCACTTTCTGCCATAAGTGTGGTGTCATCTGCATATCTGAGGTTATTGATATTTCTCCCAGCAATCTTGATTCCAGCTTGTGTTTCTTCCAGCCTAGCGTTTCTCATGATTTACTCTGCATAGAAGTTAAATAAGCAGGGTGACAATAGTCAGCCTTGACATACTCCTTTTCCTATTTAGAACCAGTCTGTTGTTCCATGTCCAGTTCTAACTGTTGCTTCCTGACCTGCATACAGATTTCTCAAGAAAATGTTACAAACCTGGTAAATGATAGAGTGACATTTTATCTTTCTGTTGCAAATTATATTTTTCTTAAGTAACTGTTCTAGTTAAAGAGAATTGAAAAATAAAGAAAAAGAAATGTTATTCTAAAGCAGAAATTTGCAAACAATGGCCTACAGGCCAAATCCAGCCTGCTGCCTTATTTTGTAAATAAAATTTTATTGAATACAGCATCGTAAATCAACTATATGTGTGTGTTTAGGGGCTCAGTTGTGTCCAACTCTGCAACCCCATGGACCGTGTAGCCAGCCAGGCTCCTCTGTCAATGGAATTTTCCAAGTTAGAGTACTGGAGCGGGTTGCCATTTCCTACTCCAGGGGATCTTCGCAATCCAGGGATTGAACCCACATCTCTTGTGCCTCCTACATTGGCAGGCGGATTCTTTACCACTGTGGCACCTATTCCAATAAAAAATTTAAAAATTTTATTGGAGCACTTTTACACCCACTCATTTATTACTGTTTCATTAAAAGAGCAGAGTTAGTAATTGCCGCAGAGACCATATGATCTGCAAAGCCTAAGGTGTTTGAACATTTACAGAAAAAGTTTACCAATACCAGTTTTGGAGTAACATGTTTTATTAATATAAGTACTATAACTAAGTAGTTCTTTCCATGACTTGAAACCTTTGCATTTCTGTTACTGTGTGGCTTTTCCTTATTGCCACCCTCACCATCACAAGTAAAAGTGACCAGGATAGCTGTGTGTAGCCAAAAATGTGTTGGGAATTAGAAATAGCAACTGAAACAGGTGAGTTTGGTTTAAAAAAAAACACGCAAGAGAAATAAGGAAGGTTCTTCCTTGTTCGAACCCTTTTCAATGCCTTAGATAGCTATTAACATGATTCCTGAGTTGTTATTTTATTATGAAACTACAGTCTGTTGGTTCATTATCTCTGCTCCCACAAGTATTTAGGCAACTGACAGTCCTGGTTTTAAAATAATCTTTATAGGAAAGTATACTCGCCTTTCCTATAGATCATCAACTAATACTTGAAAAAAACTATATTCAATGTTATTAAGAATACATATCACCATGTTTTTATGTGAAATTATGCGCATGAACCTCTTTAGTACTTAGTGAACATTCATTTGGGCTCATGATTCTGTAATTTGAGCAGAGTACAATGGGGAGGGTTTGTTTATCCCACTTGGGGTTGGCTAGGACTTTACCTGGAGCTGAAGGATCCCAAATGGCTTCACTAATGTCCCTCCAGCTATGAGCTTTCCCCTCCACATGGTCTTATTAAATCCTGTTAATAAGATCTCTGTAATCTAACGCGAGATCTTCACATAGTTGCTGGACCCCACAAAAGCAAAGGCAGAAGCTACAGGCTTCTTTATGCCTAGGTTTCAGGACTCATATAATGTCACTATCTCACATGCTTTTGGTCAAAGCAAGTCACAACACTAGTCTCTTGGTAAGAGGAACTAGAACCCACCTTTTGACAGGAGAAACTGTGAAAGATTGTGACTGTGATTTACAATCCCCCACAAACCTAAAGGTTAAAGGACGTCATATATAAAATTGTTTTTCTACTCTACTGTAGCTTTTTTAATATCAATCCCAGTAGATTTCTTCATATTAATATTTAAAGCATTGGTTCATCTTCTAAGTGCTGTCTGCATTTTCTATTCTAGAATGTTGACCCAGGATTAGCATAGTCTTGATTACTATCAAGATTTTTTAAATGCCACTTGAAAACTATAAATGGCATATTTATCATTTCTGAAATACCCTTTCATTTAGTAGATTTTGTTTTACATTCTTTGAATTTTCACTTTAGATTCCAAGGATTCCATTTGTGATTAATTTTTTCTAAATGGTACTGTGGCCTACCACATTAGCCTAGATTGTTGCCAGGTATTTTCATCAGCAGGATTTAATAAGTAATGTTTCCCTGTTTACTCTCATAATTGTTAAGTACCAGCTCCTAGTTAAAATGTGTTCACCAAAAAAAGGTATTCCAGCCTTAAGAAATAAAGCTTAATTTTAAAAGTTCTTTTGTACTTTAATCATTTCATGTTTGAGACTTAATTTAACTGACCATATATTAGACCATATATTTCTTTTTTCTATAGATGAAAAATTTCCCAAATCCCAAATAGAGCAAATCCTAAATCCATACTATTATACTATACTATTACTTTATATACTTTTACTTTCTGTAACTTCCATACTGTTTGTACTATATAGCTTTATACTACTATAACTTTCATGTGACATCTCCCTCTATCATCTAAACATTTATATGTACTTATTATATATATTCATTAAAGCCAATGAGGTTTAGTTACTTGAAATGTAAGAAAACCTTTTTAATAGCACAGTCTTGCTTTTTACCTCATGTCACATTATAAATATGAGACAGCAGTGGGAGAGGGTCGTGGTACTGTACCATGATATGACGAAGTCAAAAGCTTGATTTGAGACAGTGGCCTATAAAAGAAATGTCTTTGAATTGAAAATGCATATCAGTAATGTGTTTCTTTTGAAAGCATCAATCAATATGTCAATTTTGGTTTGAATGTTTTTCCCCGTGTGGTCCGCTTTCTTTCAGACTACTTCAAACTACCACGCAAGGAGGTTTGGTGTCCGTGCAGCCATGCCAGGATTTATTGCTAAAAGACTCTGCCCACAGCTTATCATAGTGCCCCCAAACTTTGACAAATACCAAGCTGTGAGTAGAGAGGTAAGTCTGCTATCTCATTCCTACTCACAGCCTCTTGTGGATTTCGCGTCATATAGAGAGACAGGTCCAAGTACCATAGCACATCAGAGTCTATCCTTAGCTTACCCCTGTAAGTCTCCCTTCTACCACTTCCCCAGCTTATGTGTCGAATATTGAGCTGCATATATGTCCAGACTATACCCTTCTATTTCCCAGTTTTTTGTTTGTTTTTTTTTTTGCTTTTCCGTGTGTTTTCTCATCTGCATAGAAAATTCTTATCTCCCCAGAAAACCCTGCATTACCTTAATTATAACCTAAGTTAACTTTAGCTATTTTTCTGTTAATATGCAATGTACATTTTCTTCTAGAGTCACCTTATATTTATAATCTACAGACTTAATCCCATAACATTAATTCCAAGCTCTTTTCGGAGTAAATTTTTTATCAATGTTTTTTAAGTGTAACAAAATTAACTTATTTTGATTAGCTGCTCTCCTGGCTCCATAATCTAGTGAAGGTGCTTATGAGCATTTAATATCCCGAAAACGATAATCAAAGAAAAAGGGGAATAGTCTATTGCTTTGAAGAGGATCTCCGAAAAATAGAGATTTGGTTTTTCACGAAAATTGCCTAAATTGTGATATATGAAAAACTGTCCTTTCCTCTAGTTTTGGTGATAACTGAACCATCATGCCAGTGCTAAAACTTAAGTCAGAAATTGAAATTTTAGTGTACGATGTCAAAATATGTTTAGACTACTGTGGCAAAATGCACTGTGTTAAAGACTGCTGTCTGAATCGACACACTTAAAAACTCCAGTCTCACACTTATTACCATTTAGTCATGTAAACTGTCTTTAGAGTCACTCTTCTTATTTGTGTTGCACCTCATTTCCCCTAGAAATGAAAGCTCCCCCAAACTAAAATGATATTCCACCCCAATTTTTTTTAAGTTTTTAACAATTCTTTCAAAAACCAGTCTGTGGAAGCAAGTGCTTTGGTTCCTGCATCTGCAAAGGTGGTAGGGAAGGGGAGGCACCTTCACACGGGTTAGCGTGTATCTGTTGTTGTTGAGTCCTGTCTGACACTCTTGCAACCCACAGACTGTAGCCCACCAGGCTTATCTGACCCAGGGATCGAACCTACGTCTCCTGCATTAGCAGAAAGATTCTTTACCACTGAGCCACCTAGGCTTTTAATACGAATAAGTTTGAAAATCATGCAAAGACTTGAGTTCTGCTTTAAGTCAGTAAAACTTCTGACAGCATAACAGTGAGAACCAAATTGTTTTAGTTCCCTTTAGTCATTTACGTAAGTTAGAGAAATCTGTCTTCAAATTTGATCAGGATCTAACTAGTTTATTTGCAGATGACAAGTGTGTTCTTATCTGTAAATGAACTATAGTGCAGATTCACTGACAACAAATGCATTAATGTTTATGGCTTGTTTAAAAGTTTAAGAAAAAGCCATTTTTGTTTTATGCAAAAGAATGGAGTTGCTGTAACTGTTCTCTAAGCCTCAGTACTTCGTTTTTACTGGAGCCTGTCTATTTTTGTTCTTGAAGAAGTATCTTATGTAAAGGAAGTTAGTGAGTACTCATTGTCTCCGGAGAGCACTTCTCATTCAGAATCATCTTAGTTGGCTGCCAACTACTGACTTTCCAGTTCCATTTTCACGAGAAAGATTCCATCTGAGCACATTGTAAACATGATTTCTTCTATAAGAACAAAGCTAATTAAGGTACTTTCTGAGTAGAGCTTGGCCAAGTTTTTTGTCACATTTTCTAAAATTACCTTTGATTCAGCTGTTCATAGTTATATTAAGCAAAAAAGCTTTCTTTTACTAAAACATCTAAAAAGATTTTCTCATGATACCACAGCTTTAAAACACTAGATGAAACATTATATATTTCAGCAAATATGTTTTTCTAATATATATATTATTTTGGCAACCATTTCCTTTAATTTCAGCTAATACTTCAGTGGTTAAAAAACTTCATAGTTTCATATAATAAAATTATCTTCTATAAAAGGCATTTCTGGAATCATGCAGAAATTCTGATGTCTTTACATATTTCTTTTATTCCAAGATGCAACTCCAGACTTTTCCCCATCATTTAACATAGTCACAGACTTAACCCTACAGTTTTTGTCATCTTTTCCATTCTAAATCCTGGTAGCTGTTTTGTTTTCTGAGTGGATACATACATTATTGAGTGAAGTTTTATAGATATAATTAATTGAAGTAGAACTACTTTCTAAAGCAACATAGTACCTTCATGGAAGATTATTCCTTTTTTTTTTTTTTTATAATTTTTATTTTTACTTTAGTTTACTTTACATTACTGTATTGGTTTTGCCAAACATTGACATTAATTCACCACAAGTGTACATGCGTTCCCAAACACAAATCCCCTCCCATCTCCCACCCCATACCATCCCTCTGGGTCCTCTCCTTGCACCAGTCCCAAGTATCCTGCATCCTGCATCAGACATTGACTGGCGATTCGTTTCTTACATGATAGTATACATGTTTCAATGCCATTCTCCCATCTCATCCCACCCTTTCCCTCCCTCCCTCCCCTAGAGTCCAACAGTTCACTCTATAGATCTGAGTAAAAAAGGTCGTAGAAGGAGAGTAAGATCCCGTCGTCCCCACTTCTGCTTTTGACCTGCTACCTAAAGTTATGTTGCTTAACTTTTTCCTCTGCCTATCAGAATGATATTAAACATGTTCCTTTTGAAGGTTAGGGAAATCCTTGCTGATTATGATCCCAATTTTATGGCCATGAGTCTTGATGAGGCCTACCTGAACATAACAAAGCATTTGGAGGAAAGAAACGATTGGCCTGAGGACAAAAGGAAGTATTTCATCACAGCAGGGAGCTCTCTAGAAAACGGTAAGCAATTTATTAGAATGGTCAGACTTTTAAAAAAAGTCCTTTGGATTAACCAGTTAGCAGGCACAGATGTAGGACTAGATATAGCTTTATTATGAAAAAGTATTAAAAATGAAAATCAGAAACTTAAATATACCAGTGGGATTTCTGAGATAAATGTGTGGAATGTCACTTTTAAACCGAATGAAATTCTTAAAAATGAAAATCAGAAACTTAAATATACCAGTGGGATTTCTGAGATAAATGTGTGGAATGTCACTTTTCAACCGAATGAAATTCTTAAATCTCTAGACTTTGAGTGTGCAGAGTCCCTACCCAAAGTAATTTCATAGTAGGTTTTTTATTCCTAAAATCTAACCTAACCGAGGGTTGCATTACATTGAATCTGAGGAGGTTCTCTGTTTAAGGTAGCCTTTGGTTGTAGCTGTTAATAATAGAAAATACACTTATAAAAAAAAATTAGTCTCAAACATACTAAAACATTTTGAATGGGATTTTTTTCCCCTTTATTTCATAGATTTTCCATAATCTGGTTACTGTAATTACCTTGCCAAAATTAATGATTCTCCTTCTTTGCCTTAGACCTTATTTTGACTCTTTTTCTATATAATGAAACAGAAGTTTCATGACCGTAAGGGTTTTTTCAAATGGGACCCTTATCATCTATCCAAAACAATGCCAAAAAACATGCAGATAGTACATGTACTCTGTCAGCTCTCTGTCTAAGGTGGGATTACTTCAAATGCCAGCGCTGCCCTGGACCCCTGGGCAAAGTTCACCTGGATGCAAAGATAGAAATAGAGGGTTTGCCTGAAACCCACAGCCACGTTTCATGTGCACAACTCATTAACTGCTTCAGAGGGGACAGGCTACTATGGTTTGGGGCTCACATCTTAGGAGCAAATTTAATATGGACATCAAATCATAATTTTATCACCTTGCTTAGAGCTCTAAGGTCTCTCTCTTTAAGGGAAACATTAAACAATATAAGCAGTAAACAGTTTCTGAACGTAGAGTCTTGAAGCAAAAGATGTTTTGCTCTTAGTAGAACTTGTTTGGGGAAGTGACACACAAAGCCAGAGATTACTTAAAATCTTACTCTATTCCTTAACTTTTCACAAGAGAAAGGAGGGGAACCATTAAATATCAACAGTTACATGGAATCACTCCGGGAGTGTCTCCTATATTCTTGGCATGGCATGCTCAGTTGTGTCTGACTCTTTGCAACCCCACGGGCTGTAGCCTGCCAGGCTCCTCTGTCCGTGGCATTTTCCAGACAAGAATACTAGGCTGAGTTGCTGTTTCCTACTCCAGGGGAACTTCCGACCCAAGGATCAAACTTGTGTCTCCTTCATTGGCAGGCTTATTCTTTACCACTGTGCCACCTGAGAAGCCCCTATAACAATTACTTTCAAAATAAGTTATAAAAAATTATATTGGGGCTAAGATAAGTGTTTTCATTCCCTACTCATGTTCTTTTCAGTTACTGTACATCCAAACTCATTATGAGGATGTGAATTTTTAATACCTGTCGTTCTTAATATTTATCTATGTACTTTCCTCTTCATGTATTTCATATTCTTAGGCAATTTAAATACTTTCCTTTTTTTTTCATATCTAAGTCCCTGTGGACTGGCCTTTCAGGCGTGTCTGATTTCACATTATGCCAAGAGAAGCTTTCAACAGTGAATTGGAGTCATGGCAGGTGGTTGACATAGCTTCCTCTAAAGTCCAAGGCATTTTTCTGTTGTTTGCCCCTTTTCTAAAAGGTGCAGTTTTGGAAAAGTATTGTTAACTACCATGTCTATATAGAAATAAAATAATAATAATAATTTTATGTTTATTCTCTCTTATAAATCTGGATGGTGCTAGCCAATATAAAAAACTAAAATACTGTACCGAATACTTCTTAGCACTTGCCATCCAGATGGGATCTTTAATCTAGTATTTCAGATTATCAGAACCTTAATTTTGCACTTTGATCACCTCAGTTATGGGGCCCATAAAGATACTTCTTTCAGAAAGCAAATGAGAAACCACTTCAGTGGTTGGCTGCCGAGCCAGGCCTCAGAGATAAGTAGACAGATTGAAGAGGTAGCTGCACCATTCAGCAGTGACTGAACAATGAACCTGAAAACGGCAGGCTTTGCTTCCTGTCATGGTGTTCCAGAGTCAGTGCTTCACCTGAGGATGCTGTGACTAAAGCTTACGGTATAAAACATGGCAGAAGGAGCTGCAGAAGGGGGCTGTGAACATTCCTTACTAGACCTGCAGGTTTGCCATAGCTCTTTACCTTGACTTCCACACATCCAGGTGGGGAAAAGGGTCCAGGTAGATGCCATTTCAACTGTGCCACAGTCTTAATCCCCTCTGAATTGCTCTGTATTTTAAAACCAGATAATGGAAAATGAACTGAAGTACATAAATAACAGCTAATATATAATTTGAAAGTAAGGCTTATTTTGTAGTGGCCTGGGAATTCAGATTTGGAAAATATCTGTGACTTAATTCATATTACATATTTTAAAAGTTGATACTAATCAGGGGTCTGTCATATTATTTGCATTATCTGTAAACTCTTTCTAAAAAACCAACTTCATTTTTTAAGTATAATGCATTTGTATGTGCCTTGAAACTAAGAATTTAATCTTTGCTTCTGTATGTACCTTAATTTGGAAAACGTTTATGTGTAATGAAATTATGAGCTGGAGGGAGTTCCTAGGTAGTCTCTCGGTTAGGATTCAGTGCTTTGGCCACTATGCCCCAGGTTCAATCCCTGATCTGGGAACTGAGATCCCACAAGCCACGTGGGGCCGCCAAAAATAAAAAAGAATTATGGAATGGATCAGAAACCTCTATTGTTAATCTTGTTTTTATAAATTTTACACTTAAACTGATTTCTTCTCCATTAAGCCCAGAAAATAAAGTTCATGGATTTGTTCGTGAGGACATTGGTATAGATTTAAATGTATTTCACAGTTTAAATTCATGAAAAACACACACACAAAAAAAAAGGTAATAAAAAAGAGGTAATAACCAGATGGTATTTTTGCTTTACTTTTTAATAATATTAGTTTACAGCCCTTTGATAATAAAGGCTTCTCACCCTTAAACTTGGATCATTGTTAATCTGATTAGACCTTAAGAATTTATNTTCTTTTTAAACTGTCCACAATGGAAATGGGTGATATTCTTTTTAAGAAAAGCTTAGAATCAGTGTTTTCTTTGTTAAACAGTTAAAAATATAAATGATAATGTTTCTGACCTTAGTTCTTAGAAACAAAACTAAATGAGATTTGTTTGTCTTTAAAAAGATTGACAGAAACATAATTTATGAAGTATGTACTTCTTAGAATGAAGATGAATTACTGTTCTGTTTACAATTTAGATAAACCAGGAAAGGAAGTTAATAAACTGAGTGAGCATGAAAGATCCATCTCTCCACTCCTTTTTGAAGATAGTCCTCCTGATCTGCAGTCCCCAGGAAATCTTTTCCAAGTGAACTTTGAAGAACCAAATAATCCTCAAATACACCAAAACTCAATTGTTTTTGGAACATCAGCGGAGGAAGTGGTAAAGGAAATTCGTTTTAGAATCCAGCAGAAAACAGCCCTCACAGCCAGTGCAGGTACGTAAAAGGATATTGGTGGTTCTAGTAGTTATAACTTTCAGACTAGCTAATTCAAATGTAATATTAGTCGTTTCTCATTATAAAGAGTTCACATGTATAGTTCACAAATTTTACTTGGCCATTTTTTATTAACTTCTGACAGTTTACCTATTTAGAATGCTGTGAACCTATAGATAAATGGGAATTAAGCAGAAACGTCCATGCGTCCAAAGCAAAAACTTACCATAAAGCTCATGTAGCTATCTTTTTCAAAACACAAAATATATTTTAGTTGGTTTTGGACATAATACTTTATCAGTTTTCCCTTTGAAGACTTACAGTACAAAAAAAGGGCCCAGCTGACCGTACAGGATATGGACAAGACAGAAAAAACGCCAGCAAGCTGCGTAGCAATCTAGGATCATCTGGTAAAGGGAAAAAGAGCTTTCCATATGTCAGTCACTCATGAGGATATCTCTGTGTCTTAGTGTAGAAACAGATATTCATGAGGACCCTAGATTATTTTAACAAAGCCATATTATAATTGGGTTAGTCTTTTCTTCCTACGGCAAAGCTTGAGACTAAGTAGTAAATTTTAGAATGATGTGTATAAAAATTGAAATAAACTATTATATTTGAATATACCTATTTCCAATTATCTTAACCATTAAGACACCTAGAAGTTATAAAACACCTCTCTGAAAAGTGGTTTGCTTTGTGTGCATATAAAGTATGTGCACATTTCATTATCATTGTTTTAAATATACTAGAAACCAGAATCTTTGATTTTTTTTTTTTCCTTTATGTGGGTAATCTATACAAAAGATCTTTTCAAAGAGAAAACTTTCATCCTAAATTATATTCTCAATCTTTTCTATAAAACAGACTGTATTCCTACTAAATATAGTAGGAAACTAATATTATCACTTAAACTCAAAAATTACTTTAAGATACCATGGAGATTTAAATAGTCCTCATTTCTGCTGCCACAGTAACTAATACAGTTTCTTTTCCTGAAACCATAGCAAGCCTTGGGGAGATAGAGAGTAATCAAATGCATTTTTAAAGTAGCATTCCACATAATTTCAGTTTTTGTATTTAATTTTTTTATGTATTGTTATCACATGTTTTAAAATTATACACATGATGTTCTTTGAGTCATTGGAGTGTTCTTCTTTAAAGGCATTGCACCCAATACGATGTTAGCAAAAGTATGCAGTGATAAGAATAAACCAAATGGACAATACCAAATTCTACCTAACAGGCAAGCTGTAATGGACTTCATCAAGGACTTACCCATTAGAAAGGTGAGATTTTATGACATTTATCCTCTATATATACCCTCTGATTTCTGAAGAAATAGTTAACGAGGATTAAGAAGTACAAACTTGGAGTTATTAAAAAAAAAGTCGAGTCTATAGTCAATATTATAACTTTCTATGGGGACAGAAGGTTACTAGACTTACTGTGGTGATTGATTTGTAATGTATATAAATGTTGAATCACTGTGTTGTACACTTGAAACTAATGGTGTATGTCAACTATAACTTTGATTTAAAAAATGAAAAGAGAATAAAAAGTCATTTATCCTACCATTCCCTGAGTTTATATGACCACAAAACTCTTCTATAAATGCTTTTTAAAAACTCCATAGAATTTAAAGTTTTAAATTCCCAAGCAACACTAGTTTAGGAAATATGGCCACAAATTATTTAAAGCCATTTTCTTGCCTGACTTTTCAAACTAGGACATTATTTATACCTTTTATGAGTTATAAAAGGTATTATGAGATTATCAGTTCTTACCTTAATTTTAAAATGTATTAATGATAAATGTTGACTCTCTTCTAGGTTTCTGGAATAGGAAAAGTTACAGAGAAAATGTTAAAGGCCCTTGGAATTATTACTTGTACAGAACTGTACCAACAGAGGGCGTTACTTTCTCTCCTTTTCTCTGAAACATCCTGGCATCATTTCCTTCATATTTCCCTGGGTCTAGGTTCAACACACCTGGCCAGGTATCTGTACCTATAATATAATCATTCTGCTTTTTCTTTATTGTCTGCTGAAATAACAGTTCTCACCGTTGAGACAGAAGGATAACATGTTTTAAATGATTTTAGGCTCAGCTCAGAATATAATTTTTGAATTAGAGTCAAAAGATTGGATATGAGAGAAAAGGAAATGAGGGATAAAGAATCCCTCCTAGGTTGTTGGCTCCAGCAACTGGATAGATGGTTAAGAGGAACGATGGGTGCTTTCTTTTCTGAACCTGCCTTGTTCTTTGTTCAGAACATAATAATACTGGTAGCCGGATTGTTGAGGAAAGAAAGATGGCTTATGCTCCAGAACTCACTCTTTCAGCAAATAGATGTAATGATTCTTTGAAAACCTTCATAAACTACCTGCATTTCTCCTCTTCTACTGAGTACCTTGTGTTAGGCACCGTTCTAGGCACTGGGGATAATAGCAGTAAACAAGATGAAATACTGCCTTCATGAAGTGTGCAGAGTAGTGTGGGAAAAAGAAAGTCACCAAGTGAAGAAAGTAAGGCAGAGTAGGGGCACAGAAATTGGCTTGAGAGGGTAAGAGGTGGAGGTCTGAAGGGGCCAGCCAGGCAAAGGCCTCCGAGAAGAGGAAACAACTAGAGGAGAAGCCCTGTGTTTCCTCCCTGCTACTCTTTCCTCCTGGTCTTAAAAAGAAGAATCCCAGAGCTAAAAGGGTACACTGTTTAGGGTGGGTGAAAAGAAGGCACTAAACAAGAATGAGAATTAACACTAAAATAAACTAAAAGACCCTGAAGGCGGGAGGAGAAGAGGACGACAGAGGATGGGATGGCTGGATGGCATCACCGATTCAATGGACATGAGTTTGGGTGAACTCCGGGAGTTAATGATGGACACGGAGGCCTGGCGTGCTGCAGTTCATGGGGTCACAAAGAGTCGGACACAACTGAGTGACTGAACTGAAACTAAAAGATTACTGAGGAGGTGTATAAAATGTTTGATCAGTTAAATCTGTTAAATCTTACAGAGATTGCAAGGCCTATGCTGTTGCTTTTCTCATCTTTCTGTGCTCCTCATTCTTTCGAATCCAGGTAGCTGACTTTGATCCTGAGTGGATGTAATGAAAGATAAGAGAAGGACATCACAGTACTATAAATAATCCAGTATTTGAAGATTTTGGAAAATAAAACTGTCTCCCTTATTCCAAAAATTACCCTCTTTTTATTTCCATAGTGCTTGAAAACGATATAGTTTTTATTATAACATAGCAGATATTAACCAGTGGTAGAGATGTAGATAATGCTTTTAAGTGAAATTCGTGGGTAATTTTTAATAATATAAAATAGCAAACCTACTTTCCTTTCTATCCACATTCTCTGTTTCCCTAATTTGCTTTATTTGTTTAATCTCTTGTGCTTCTTACTTTCTAATCTGTTCTCTATTTCTGCATTTGTTTTCCTCCACCAAGACAGAAGTTTCTTAAAGGCAGTAACTTGGTCTGTCTTGTTCATTATTGTATCTCCAAGGCCTAGAACAGTACTCGATTCATAATTGGTTCATGAAATATTTGGAAAATGAATAATCTAGGTGTCATTTCAGCTTTTTGCTTTTAACTAGTCCTGTCAGAGCAGCTAGAATCCAGCCTAACTAGATGGTTCAGATCCCCAGTCATCATCCTATTGCCATAGACCACATTTTGACTGAGCTTCTGCAGAGTGGTATAAGTAATAAATAGGCTAGGATTGATGTGTCCTAGGCCAAAAACTAGATAATCAAACTGTTTAAAATTCAATTATATCTTATAACTGAAAGCCATTATGCTACTACATTCTGTTGATTTTATCAGTTGTGAGTTTCGATAGTCAGGTTTTTAATAGAAACAATTTATAATATCCTGTTTGCAGATGTGTTCTTTGATAGATATAGACTGGATCCATCACACATGTAATTCTATTAGCTTATCTATCTACATTCTTTGGTGATAGTTTTGAGATTAAAAAGTCACTGTATTTAATGTCCATCACACATGTAATTCTATTAGCTTATCTATCTACATTCTTTGGTGATAGTTTTGAGATTAAAAAGTCACTGTATTTAATGATGTATAACTTTTAATCCAAAATATTATTGAAATCTCTAAAGGGTAGCTGATCTTAAATCATTTTGGTTGACTAAAAGGAACTCAGTGTTGTTTGGAAAGCAAGTAAAAGTCTTTTTTTTTTTTTTTCATTTCAAGGGATGGAGAGAGGAAAAGCATGAGTGTTGAGAGGTAATGTTTTATTACTAATTATTCATAATTTGTATAATTTCAACTAATTTTTAATAAAATATCACTGAAATTAAAAAAAATCTATTTGTAAACCAGATAACGGTTTTTAGCAGTTGACATTCTAAAGTAAAGTAAATATTCTAGTACAATGCTTTATTATCTTTGCTTGCTATGCTCTCAACAGGAAACAAAAAATTTAACTGCAGTTTTTTTTAATGTTAGTTTTGTTCCTATTCAATGAAAACCAAGAATTTTAGGATTCCAAATCTTAATTTCTAGGTTTGTTTATAAGAAAAATAATACTGAGTAGTTAATGTAAGATATGATAATGGAAGTTCTTCCTGAAGTTCTTCAAATACTGGTAAATAACTGAAGGCACCAAATAGTAAGATCCTGATGAACGAGAGCTTAGAGGTGATCTCATTCAGTGGTTTACAATCCTGTTTGGAAGTCAGATGAAATCTTGATAGAACCTTATTGTCTTGGGATATATGTCATTGTCTGAGAAGTCTCTCACTTATCTCCTCAAGGAACCACAGTCCCACTAAGACATTTAAGAACCTCGGACCGAGACGTCTCTGGTGGTCCAGTGGTTAAGGGTCTGCCTGCCAGGCAGGGGCCATGGGCTCCATCTCTCGTTGGGGGAGCTAATATCCCCCATGCCACAGAGCAGCTGAGCCCATGCACTGCAACTGCTGAGCCTGCGCCGCGGCTCCTGCAGCCTGAGTGCCTGGAGCCTGTGTTCTGCAACGTGAGAAGCCCACGCACCACCACGAGAGAGCAGCCCCCACTCGCTGCAGCTAGAGAAGGCCTGCACACAGCAGCGGCACAGCGGCAAGAAAGCACCTTGGACCTACTGTAGGGTTGTGTCCGTTTTGCACATGTATAATTTGTGACCAGAAAAGCTGAACAACTTTTCTAAAACAACGCACTCCGTAAATGACTTGATAACAATTGCTGTTTCAGGCTGTGATTTACATAAGAGCAATCAAAGGAAAGGACTCCCTGGTGGCTCAGCAGTAAAGAATCATCCTGCATTGCAGGACATAAGAGACACAAGTTCAATCCCTGAGTCGGGAAGATTCCCTGGAATAAGGCATGGCAACCCACTCCAGTATTCTTGCCTGGAGAATCCTATGGACAAGGGAGCTGGCAGGCTCCAGTCCGTTGGGTCACTAAGGGACAGACATGACTGAAGCTACTTAGCACGCACGCACGCACGCACACATGCAACCAAAGGCAAAGGGGAAAAGCTTCAAATGTGAGAGAGCCTTGTCCTGTTTCCTATTTAATGAGTTTTTTCCTCCTATTATGTCTTCTATTTTGTTATTGAGAACATTGCTTGTTGTACAAGGATATTAACTAATATTACTATTTCTTAAGAAAGGGGCAGCAAACCAATAGGAAAAAATGAACAGAGATCCAATTAGTTAATGGAAGAGAAGGTACAAATGGCTTTACAAACATGTGAAAATAATCCCAGTCTCTTATTTAAGAAGTACAGGTTAAAAATTATGAGATAGCATTTTTCATTAATCAAGTTGGCAAAGAACACACTCCATTGGCAAAACTATGTGAGTGAAAAAGGTATTAAACTCGAAAGGAAAGTGTGCTGGTTTCTAATCAGTGGTTCTGAAGGTCAGAAGTCCTAAAATTAAAGTGTCAGCAGGGTTGCGTTCCCTCTAGAGGCTCCAGAGCAGAATCCATTTCCTTACTAAAAGCTTCCAGAGGCCACTTGCGTTCTTTGGCTCATGGCACCGTTCTCCATCTTCAGATCCCACATTTTGTCTTTCTTCGACTCTTACGCTCCTACCTCATAAGGAACCTAGGGATTACACTGAACCTACCTAGATAGTCAAGGATCATCACCCCAATTTTAATTTAGCCACATGTGTAAAATTCCTTTCACCATGTAGAGTACTAGATTCTGAGAGATTAGGATTTAGACATCTTTGGGGACCATTATTTTGCCTACCACAGGGAGCAAGTGATTTTGTCTGTCAAGATACAGATGCTCGTGTACTTTGATCCCACTATTCTCCTTATCTAGAGGTTCATTCCACAGGTGTCATCACATGTCATTTTACACACATACAAAGTTGTGAGCTGCATTTTTTTATAACAACAAAAGGTTGGAAATAACCTAAGTTTCTACAAATAGAGGATTGGTTAAATGATCTTACATATTTAAATTAGGATATCATGCTGCCATATAAAGGGCTTCCCTGGTAGCTCAGCTGGTAAAGAATCCGCCTGCAATGCAGGAGACTCCGGTTTAATTCCTGGGTCGGGAAGATCCCCGGGAGAAGGGATAGGCTACCCACTCCAGTATTCTTGGGCTTCCCTGGTGGCTCAACTGGTAAAGAATCTATGGGCAATGCAGGAAACCTGGGTTCGATCCCAGGGTCAGGAAGA
Source organism: Redunca redunca (assembly GCA_006410935.1). Classification (NCBI taxonomy): domain Eukaryota; kingdom Metazoa; phylum Chordata; class Mammalia; order Artiodactyla; family Bovidae; genus Redunca; species Redunca redunca. The sequence continues at coordinate 26,545 of SJYQ01006226.1, read as the reverse complement.
TCCCCTGGAGGAGGGCATCCTCTCCAGTATTCGCCTGGAGAATCCCTAAGGACAGAGGAGCCTGGTGGGCTGCAGTCCATGGGGTCACAAAGAGCCGGACATGACTGAGTGACTAAGCACAGCACAGCACAGCTGCCATATAAAAATGAGGAAATTATTTATTTACAGGGAACTCACCAGGATGAGTGAGAAAAGTAAAGTGGTAAACAATGTCTGATATTTTACTATTTATATAGGGGAAGTGTTTGCTCGTTTATAAAAGTATAACATACTTTTTATATGCATACAGTATTCTAGATGAATAAACAATAAATAGGAAGCTGGCGATGTTGGTTGCCACTGGGAAGGAGAACTGGGTTGCTGTGGGCAACTGGGTTAGAAGGGGCACTTTTCACTGAATGACTCTTTAGGGTTTGCTCAGGGTTATTTTACTGGTTATCCTTCTCTCTCTTTAGTGTCTTCCTCTTTTTCCTTAATATGACCTTCAACACCCTTGTGCAAGTGAACTCACAAGTTCTACATGTAATCTTACCAGCCCATTTCCAATTGTCTATTATACAACTTTATATAGGGGCCATGAACCAACCCCGTAAATCTACTTGAAGATAATTCTCTTCAGACAATATTCATGCAATAATCGCAATGATGTACTTTCTTAAGACAGTCCTCTGTAACAAAGTCTGTATACCTATATATCTTAATGTTTTGTAAGTTCTTGGGGCATTATCCTTATATGTTGGTGACTCATCTTTTAAAAATATTATAGAGAACAAACGTACCTTTGCTAATCAGTTTAGCTATAAATAGTCTCCCATTATTTAGGAAGATCTTGAATATTTTTACTTAATTATATCTTAGTGCATCTGAAAACTTTATTCAGTACTATAGAAAATGTATCTTAATGCTAGGCCATTTGCATGTACTATATCATTTCTAATTTATCCTGAATTGTAGTTTACTTCGTGCACCCAAATCATTCTTGTCTTTGTAGGACATTCAGTGAGATAAGTAAAGCAGAAGAACAGTACAGCTTGTGCCAAGAACTTTGCACTGAACTTGCTCAAGATCTGCAGAAAAAAGGACTTAAGGTACTTTATTTTTATGTGGTATTCTTAGTTTTCTAAATTTTTAATAATAAAAAGCAACCTTAAACTGAGAGTTAGATTTTGCATTTAAAAACAAATTCAGTTCAATTCAGTTCAGTCGCTCAGTTGTGTCCGACTCTTTGCGACCCCGTGAATCGCAGCATGCCAGGCCTCCCTGTCCATCACCACCTCCCGGAGTTCACTCAAACTCACGTCCATCGAGTAGGTGATGCCATCCAGCCATCTCATCCTCCGTCGTCCCCTTTTCCTCCTGCCCCCAATCCCTCCCAACATCAAGGTCTTTCCCAATGAGTCAACTCTTTGTATGAGGTGGCCAAAGTATTGGAGTTTCAGCCTCAGCATTAGTCCTTCCAATGAACACCCAGGACTGATCTCCTTTAGGATGGACTGGCTGGATCTCCTTGCAGTCCAAGGGATTCTCAAGAGTCTTCTCCAACACCACAGTTCAAAAGCATCAATTCTTCGGCGCTCAGCCTTCTTTGCAGTCCAACTTTCACATCCATACATGACTACAGTAAAAACCAATGCAGGAGACCACGTTCGATCTCTGGGTCAGGAAGATCCCCTGG